>JANHFR010010145.1:2368-14027 GCA_032468015.1 Mimophis mahfalensis | reverse complement strand
TTCTTTCTTTCTTTCTTTCTTACTTTCTTTCTTTCTTTCTTTCTTTCTTTCTTTCTTTCTTTCCGTCCTTCCTTCCTTCCTTCTTTCCTTCTTTCCTTCTTTCTTTTTTCTTTCTTTGCATTTTAAAATTAAAACTAACAGGTCTAATATTTAGAATATTAGTAATAATAAAACAATATTCTAATATTTAGAATAAGGAAAGAAAAGACAAAGCAAGCACAGAAAGTAAAATAAAGGGTATAAAATTTCCAAATGACTTTTTATACCAAATCTTCCAAATATAAACTTTTAAAAAGTATAAATATAAAGTTATGTGTCATATAAGTATATAAGTTATGTTAATTCCATGAAAAGCAATGCTAGAAAAAAACCTGAGATCTAGTTCTGTTTAACTAGGTTTGCACTTTTGCTTCTAAAATCATAGATAAATTTTATTTACATATACCACTTTAATATATTATTGCTAAAAAGAAGAGAAAGAGTAACAGTAAGGGAGGATGGAAACGTCCCCATACAATAGTCTTTTTTTTATCTTAATTCATTAGTATCAAAATGAAGCTGTGTCTGTGTGAGTGAATCATATTTATTAAAAATCTGGATTTGTTAAACATGGAACCATTTTGTATATTCACAGTAGCCATGTATTCAATATCGCTGTTAATAAACAGTCAAAGACCAAATACACAAAAACATACAAAAACAATATACAATACTAATAAAAAAAAACTTATTTAATAGCACAAGAGAAATCAGCCTATTTAATAGCATAAGAGAAATCAGCCCATTCCTAACAGAAATAGCAATAGCTTATATACTACTCCATGGTGCTTTACAGCATTTAATGAGCAGTTTACAAATGTCAGCATATTGCCCCCAACAATCTGAGACTTAATTTTACTGATCACAAAAGGATAGAAGGTTGAGTTAAACTTGAGCCAGTCAGAATTGAACTGCTGGCTCTGGGCATAGTTAGCTTGCAATGATGCAGTCTGACCACTCCATTACCAAAGCTATTGTTATTGGTAAGTATTTTGTAAACCTCTTAGAGGTTTTTGAAGAATGGTCACCTAGGAGAAAGGTAACCTCCTGATCATACTTGTCAAGCTCAAAATGATAAAATACGGGAAAGGCATGCCCTGCCCCCCGCGCATGCATGTACCAGAGATACCGCTGGCCATTCAGCAGCCTGTGGCTGTCTCCCGACCATGGCCCAGATGATTGGGGGGTGGGGGCCAAACTGCCCATACCCCGAATCAGTGGGAGATTTACCCAGGAGGCCACTGCAGACCACCAAATCCTGCAACTTTGCCCGACGCCCCGCTCTCTCCTCACCTGATGCAGCTGCACTATTCTGAGGCTGAGCGGGCTGTTGGGAGGGGATTCTCTGACAGCCATCTGGGGCACGGAAGAAATCCCCATGCCCCACCACTCCATTGAAGCCCAGGTGAGCGGCGGTGGGGCTCAGGGTGTCATGGGGATTCCCTCCACGGCCCAGATGGCTGTCGGGGAATCCTCTCCCAGCAGCCCGCTCCGCTCGAGCTCGGAATAGTGCATGCACGCACGGGGTGAAAGCAAAAATAATACGGGAAATTTTTAAAAAATACAGGATGGGGCCAGAAAAGAGGAAAAAAATGGGAGTTTCCTGGCCAATCCAGGAAACTTGACAGCTATGCTCCTGATTCCAATTAGAGTTTTTAATATTTGGAGGAATTAAGCTTGATTGCTATTGGATGTCCAATGGACATTTTAATACCACACTTGAGACAGATTCTACCTCCAGAGGTTGACTTTCATATTGGAGGTATATATTTACCAGTTATTGCCCTAATATACAATGTCCCAATTCAATCCAAAGTAAACAGTCTCCTGAATAGAGCATGTAAGATTTTATATAAATCTGGGGAAAGACAAGAGAATAGTATATTTATGATTATGTTATAAAATGGATGGGAGATAATTTTGGTGATCCAGATTCAAAATCTTCTGCTTTACTTCAACCATGGTTTTATCTCATAACTGCATTAATAAGTAGTGCTGGGTGAAATATGCCAAATCATTATTAATTTGTTTTCTTAAGTTGGAAGAAAATGTATCCTGTAAGGTTTTGGAACTAAGGAAGTACTCAAGTAGATTTCCTTCAGCCAGAATCTAAGATGACAAAGTCTTAATTGGGCTCCACAAGAAATGCAACCTAATTCTAATCTTGAAAGAGGTGTGCTCTGTTTAATAGATAATTGAAGACAGTAATGAAGACAGTAATATAGTAGTTGATGTTTATATTGGTTACTTGTTTCTGTTTCCCTGAAGACAGCTCAAATATGCAATTATGGTAGTCTTCTTCTGTTGGAAAGCAGACTGACAGGTTTCTTCTGCCAACCTGCTAATCTCTGAAGAATATGATTTTGTTCATTCCTGGATAAATGAGTTTCTGAGCTCTGTTTTTGGTACAAAGGTGGGAAATCCTAGATCTAAATTCATCCAAGCAGTAGCATGGTTTTGCCTACCTAAGACTCTCTGGGACAACAGCCAGCTCTTTATTGGTACATTTATCACCAAAGTTCCAATTGGCAGAGAGCCCAGATTCAGAAGTCAGCAACAAAGGATTAATTGTCACATCTTTAAAAACTCACCTAAGAGAGATCTGAAAAGTAACCAGGTAGTTCCCCATCTTAATCAGCATTACTGAAATTATGCATGCATTAAATGTAATCAAGATCCTACTAAAATTCCTATAAGCATAATCTGAGTTGATTGTGTGATATATTGTGAAGCTTTTGAAGCTATGTCAACATGTGGGTCAATAGAAGTTATTTGATCTGCTAGAAAACTTTTTTCAGGTATATAAAATATATAATTTTTACTAAGAATGTTCATTAAAATAAAAAAAATGCACACTAAACTTATAGAACAAAGAGACTAGAAAGGAGTCTAAGAGAAAGAGAAAATAAAATAAAAATGTAATAAAGAAAAAGAAGAGAAATATATAAAGACATCTCAACATTCATCCCAAGTATAAACAAATTTTATGACTTTTCACCCCCTCTAAGGTTACAAACATTTATTTATCCTATATCTCATTTAAGATTAAAATTTTCTGTAAAACTGAAGGCATATACACTTGGTGTTTTTAAACTATATGGTCTGAATGTATTGTATTACTTACAAGTAATTAATGAACAATTTCCAAAAATAATAAGAAAGTGAGGTTTGTAAAGTCTCCACTATGGTTGGAAACAAGGTGGTTAATCTTGTCATCTATGAATGTTCAACCCAATGGAAAACTGCTGTCCTGTGGTCTCAAAGAAGAAACATTTAACAGCATATCTACTACCATTTCCAAAGAGTTTCTAAGGTACTAATGTGTGGGAATGACCTCGAAAAATGAATTCAAGAGATGTTGCCTAAGAAATGATCAGAAAAGAGAAGGAAGAACCTGCAGTTGTTTAACAATTAGTCATAGAAACTTTAGAAGAACCTCTCTAATTGATTAGGCTATAATAAAACATGGCAGGATATGTTTTACTTGCAGATTGGCAAGATTATGTTGATTTCATTTTACAATAAAGTAGAATTAGCTTACCTATCTGTCACCTGGAGTGCTGACATTTGATCTTTGCCACAGTTATTGGATACAGACCTGTCTTCAGATCTCCATATGTGGCCCCAAAGTCCAAAATACTTTGGTGTAGCAGATAACTTTTTGAGAAATACATACATTTTTCATTAATGAAGGGTTGGTTCTCTATGAGCTTGGTTGTTTCTTGCAGATATTTCATTACTATGTAACATTAGTACTAGTTTTTAATTAATATTGTTTAACTTTGAATATATCACAGGAACTGTATATGCAGCAATTAACCATTGATTTAAACACAAGGGCTAGAATAGAACTGTTAGGATTATTGCAGAGCAGTCTTTACTCTGCTATCCTTTAAAACAATTAAATAGGAAACATTGCAACTAATTGTAGATCAATGGATAATAATGGAGATGGAGACAGGAGGCTGAAAGAAGCATTGTTCAGAAGAAGGCAAGTTTATTTACAAGCTATATACATTAACCATGAGGTAGTCAGTCTTAAAAGAATGAAACAGAAAGTAAGAGCATTAGAGTAGCGAAGCTCCATTGCTATTACACTGCCATTACAACACCACCATGAGGCTTGGAGTGACCCTCGTATATTTATACTCTTCCATACTAATGATGATTGACACATCACATGAACACCCAGGATGGTTGAGATCTGCCTGGTAGCAGACAGGCTGTCTCCTGTTTGTGAGTGTGGTGTGGCCAGGGCCTAGTTGGCCATTTTAAATGCACACAAAAAATAAAGACATTCTTTTAAATTCAACAAGAACTTTTTGGTATTTTCTTAAATACTTCAAAAATGAAGTAAAGCCAGTCATCAGCACACCTTTCAGTGTGGCCATTCAACCAATTGTGAATCTATCTTAATAGTTGCATTATCTAGCCCATATTTTACTATTTAACATTTACAGGAAACAGGATCACAGACTTTGTAAAAGCTTTATTGAGGTACAAGCTTTCTCACATCTTTGGCTTTCTTCTGATCTATTAAGATAGCAACTCTATTAAAGGAGATAACTGGCAGAAACTATTTGGAACAAATTTGTTTCTATTAATTGCAGCATGCCTGTCAAAATGCTTGCAAGTATGCTGTTTAATAATCTTGGGACTTGCCCAATATAGATGTCAAACAGAGATTCCCACATCATCCTTCTTCTCTTTTGCAGGAGGGAAGTATATTTATTGCTTCTACTCTACATAGACCTTGCTAGTTTGCCAAGAGTTCTCAAATGGCCAGCTCCTAGGGGGAGGGTGTTCTCGGTTGGGGCACCCGCCTTTTGGAATCAGCTTCCAGTTGAGCTTCGGACAGCCCCAGACCTTCGCACTTTCCACAAGGATCTGAAAACTTGGTTGTTTACACTGGCCAGCCTGGACTGAGGGGAAGGGGGTTGATTTTAAATTTAGTGTCGTTTTGTGAGGGCTTGATCCGGTTTAATCTTTTTTAACTTTTGTAGCTGTTCATATTTTAATGCCCTGTACACTGCCCTGAATCCCAAGGGAGAAGGGCAGTATATAAATCGCTATCAAATAAATAAATAAAATAAATAAAAGATCACTAAATGACACTCACCTCCTGAAATCCTGAATTTGTTTTATTTAGCTAAATGTAGCGAGATAGTTGAAGTTAGAATGATTATTTGTTACTAATGTTATAGAACACCATGTTTTTATGGTTAGAATTGTACTTAGTTTTTGATATATTGATATTTTATAATTGGTAAAGTAGTGTTTTGTTGTATATTGTGTGTTCTTGCTTTAATTCTGTTTATAAGCTGGCTTCTGAAATGATGTAAAAACATTTGCAATAAATACAGGTTTTAATGTTTTTATTTATTTTCAGCAAGCATAATGGTTAGGATAAATATTTAATGTAATGAAATGAATAGAATTATGTTAATATGTAATAATATTTTAGACTGCAAGTGCAATCTTATGTGGAATATAAATCGCAGGATAATGTCCACTGAATGTATTTGCAGAACTACATGGGACTGCGGCTAAATGTCATCATGCTGTAGATCATTTCTCATGCTCAATATGTATTACTCTGTAAAAGGAATATTGTATATTACTATAAAGAGCCAAAATTAGATCCCATGGTTTCATAAAACATTAACTTTTCAACTACATACAGTAGTTCAGGACATTTGTCTTTCAAAATAGGGAAAAAATCTGAGGAAAAGTAAAGGGCAGCCCCAAATGATTGAGGATATACTGTATAATGTATTCCATATCAAGGACTGGTGGCATATAAAAGGAATAGCTATACTGAAAAATGATAGCAGATGAAACATTAGTGGATAATACGGGGAGAAAACTTTACTGACACATTTTTCCAATTCAAATATTTTTTTCCCCTATATGAATTCATTTTATGCAATTAAACAGACACTCTATCTAATCAGAAACAGGTAACAATTTTTGGGCTTCATTGCAATAATGAATGTTGATAGTGGAAACTGGGCGGGATGGCTTTAAAGGTATTTGACAAATTTGTAAGCAATCTACTTTGGAATGATTCACTCTAAGAGAGCAGTAACAACACCTGACGAACATTCATATAGGGTGAAAGTTGTCCTTTCATGTAGAAACGATATATTATTGAGTGCAGGTTTAACTTAGAGGCACTTTTTATATCTGTGTAAAAATGTGTAGTTGAAAAACCTCTGAATTAATGAAGGTAAGATAAATACAATTTTACTCCATTATGAAGAAGGACGAAGTCCCTTTTTATCTAAGAAACATATTCTTGGAAACTTTACCTAGATGAATTTGAAGGTACTTAAATGGCTAACCTGGATTATTAAGGATATGTATGTGCAGATGAATATTTATCTTCTCTACTATAGACTAAAGATAATACAGTGTACTGCAGTATAGAGAGGGACAAGGTGGGTCAGTGGCTAAGATGCTGAGCTTGTCAATCAGAAAGGTCAGCAGTTCAGCAGTTCGAATCCCGAGCACTACATAATGGAGTGAGCTCCTGTTACTTGTCCCAGCTTCTGCCAACCTAGCAGTTCGAATGCATGTAAAAATGCAAGTAGAAAAATAGGGACCACCTTTGGTGGGAAGGTAACAGCATTCTGTGTGCCTTTGGCATTTAGTCAGGCTGGCCACATGACAACAGAGACATCTTCGCACAGTGCTGGCTCTTTGGCTTTGAAACGGAGATGAGGACTGACCCCTAGAGTCAGGAACGACTAACACATTTGTGCAAGGGGAACCTTTACCTTTACCTTACAGTATACTACATGTAGTATTACTACATTCTATGTTCTGTTTTGATCATAATGAAACATCAGTAGAGTTTTCATCACTACAAGTAATTTAATATGCTAGATTTTATGAAGAAATTTGATACATAAAATTTGAAACAAGCCTTGAAGTGTGTTCCAACATACTCTAAAATATTGATGTTATCAAAACAAAATCCATTCACACACATGCATATATACACATACGTATACCCATCTAGACTACAAGACGTACATTAGCTTTAGAGGTGGAAAACAAGAAAAAAAATCTGCCTCTGCCTCCCAGAATCCAATTGGCATTCATCTGGCTAATGTCTTTGCAACAAACAGCTTAGTCAGCTTCAGCACGTTATCACAGCCCCAGCATGTGGCTCATCAGGGATTCATTCTGTTGTGACCACTACCAGTCAACAGAGCTGAGCTGCTGCTGCCACCAGGGAATACTAGAGCCTTTGCTGCCAAGCAGCTGATTGGTGATTGGATTTACCTCCTGGAATGGTGCAGATCAGCTGTTCTAGGCAGTGGGGATCACCGCTGCCTGTTCACCATGGCTTTTTCACCATGGCCTGTTTGCTGTGGCCCATTTTCTGCCGCCACTGCCCATTCACCACCCCCCATTAGCTGTAGCCTCTTCACCACTACTGTGGCTGTTTGCCATGGGCTGCTTGCCACCACAGCCTGTTTGCTGTGGCCCATTTGCCACCGATCTGTGGTGAATGGGCAGGGGCAAACAGGTAGTGGTGATAGGTGGCAGAGGAATGATCCCTGCCTCCTAGAACAGCTGATCAGCACCGCACCAAGCCTAACCTCAATTTTTGCTCTGCATAGAAATGTCCACCACTTTTGGAGGAGGGGGAAAGTACATCTTACAGTTGGTATATGTATTCTATCTATCTATCTATCTATCTATCTATCTATCTATCTATCTATCTATCTATCTATCTATCTTTCTATCTATCTATCTATCTATCTATCTATCTATCTATCTATCTATCTATCCATCCATCCATCCATCCTATCAGAGAAATAAAACTAGAAGAAATACTTAAATAGAAGTTTTTTAGCTGATCTTTCTGTGATGCTGAAATATAAAATGTGCAAGATGAACATGTTATATGATTATTTTTAATTGTGGTAAAATGCTTAAAAGTATTTTGTTTGTTTATGCAGAATTGTATTTGGTAATTGTTACCAAAATAGGGTAATATTGAACAGAATCACAATACAGCAAATCCTTTAATTTGGATAATTTTGCAATACACTGTGACTCAAATACACCTTTTTCTCTTTTGCATTAGAACCCAAAAGAAATTGTTTGCTATTTGCAGATCAGATTATTTTATTTTGAAATTTGGAATAGATCCAACACTGAAATAATCTGTCTGCTTTCTGATTTTCTGCTACTGTTTATTAAGATATCCTAGATATACTGCCTGATCTAAATGCAGCAGAAAGAAAAAATCATATGTAATATACTTCATGATGAGCAATGAATACAAATAGAAAAAACCTCAGAAAATGAAATGTTATAGAGTAATATGGTAATGGTGTTTAGAGTTATATTTTCATGTTGTTGAAGAGAGCATTTTCTTTTTTCTTTCGTTTTTTGAGGAATTCAAACAATGCTTTGGATAAAGCTATGGAGTGATAACTGAAACTTGGCTTTCAAATTGAAAAGGGTAATGATAATGGCACCCTGACTATGTGAAGGTCTTGGTGAATTACCGTAAGAAATAAGTTTTTGCTTAGCATTTGGAAAAGGGCAGTGACCACATATTACCATGTCTGAAATTGGTGACAAATTGCAAAATGAACATTAGAGTAGAAATTGAAATCATGTAAAGAAATCTGCACTGAATCTCATAATCTAATTCATGAGGAAGAACATTATATAGGCAAAATTATTATTATTATTAGTAGTAGTAGTAAAATTTCTAGGCCGCCCAATTCCCAAGGGACTCTGGGTGGCTTACAACATTTAAAATCATACAGGAATAATAAAAACATTTTTAAAGAGTGAAACATAATACGGTAGTCAATAGTATACTTTGCAACAAAGACAAAAACATAGCAACTATGACTTCTCAATGAAGACTGTAGCAAGACTCACAAGAGAAAGAGCAACAGTAACAACAACGTTAGCTGGTATGTTATAGCATGCCAGTTTATTTGGAAGAGCTGACAATGGCACTATTATGTTGGCAGGCACAACCGATTTAAGAGACAAAACATTAATTCTATTGTTCCTCTATATTTGGAACTGCTCATTTTGCTCTGTGGCAGTTTCAGTTGTAGATCCTGTTTTAATACTCACTGGTATGAATTCAAGAAGATATTTTTCCAGGAAATCTGTCAGAAGATTCTTTAGTTTCTTTTAGTTTCAGCTTAAACAAATTCAATACTAACTCTCAGTAGATACTATAAAGCATAAATCTCATCTGATACCTGTTTTATACATATATGTATAAAACCTCTCATTATGAACAAACAAGAACTTCTCCTGTTAAGATACCTATAACTATACAAATATACAGACAATATTACATATCATCACAGTCAGACACTCCTAATACTCAGATTAAACTTTAATAATATCTGGTTGTACATCTCCATCTTAAGCAGTGGGGATTTTGTTTCAGTGCCTGGAGGATGAAGAAAAATAGTCTTCAGCTCAACCCTAACAGGACTGAATTGTTTTAGTTTGACATCCTTTGGACACATTGATTTTTTAACTTTAGTTCTGAATGAGATTGAATTATCTAACCAAAAATTATGGCTAGTTTGGAGGTTCTCCTACACTTGTGGCTCCTGCTTGAGGAACAGATGGTCGCTATGGCCAGTAACTTCTGCAAAATGTCTGTTTTTGTGCCACTTGGGTCAGGAAGCATTTTTCACAGAATTCATGCTTTTGACACTTCCTAACTGGATTGTAGAATGAACTATACATGGAGAACCTTTGGAGAATATCTAGAAGCTTAGCAGGTCCAGAAAAAGATGGCATGAGCAATTACTGGTATAAATCAGTACTTCCTTATTGCACAATTTCTGCACTGATTCTCAATGTGCTCTGAATATAATTCAAGATGCAGGTTGTTACCTATAAAGCCCTTCATGGATTAAGCCTGATATTTTTGGGACCACCTGTCTCCAGTGATTTCTACCTTCCCTATCTTATTTGATAATGCTCCAGGTCTTGGAGACTGCATTCAAACAAAATTCAGATAGTGAGACTTTTCTGTGATTGGTCTTCGGAGCACCATACAATTTAAGATCAATTGTAAAGATCTTTTCCCCTCTCCAGGCATGGAAGTCAGAATGTTAGCTAATCCTGTAAAGTGTTGTTAATTAGTGTTTATTAGTTGTTTTCTCACTTTCCATGTTATACTCTCCATGATATTTTTACCTTTTAAGGCTGTTATTCATTTTAGACTTTACAGTAAGTCTTTTAACTCATGCTAATCAAAGAACTGTAGCTATTACAAACTGAGCAGCAATATACAACAAATTAATCAAGGAAACAAAGTAAATGTTAAACGGTTGGAATAAATCTTCTGTCATAAGAAACATGCTCATGTAACGAATTAACTTCCTCAAAGTATATTGTATGTAAAAAGTACAGAACATATTTAAACATTCCAATTTTCTCTCCTTGAGGAATTTTTCTTTGAGAATATACTTCCCATAATCACCTTTGCATACAGTTCCATGTACTACTAGTTGCTTTATTTTTAGCTTCCTGCTTCTGGGCTAGATTTCAAAACTTCTTTTGACTCTATAAACCAGGGGTCGGGAACCTTTTTCTCTCAGAGAGCCATGAAGAGAGCCATATTTTAAAATGTAAATTCATGAGAGCCATACAATATGGTGCTTTCACGGTAGCAGCGGCGGCGGCGGTGCTTTTGTAGTGGGGTGGTGGTGCTTTCTTGGCCTGCCTGTCCGTCTGCAAGCCAGATGCAGCCCTCAAAAAAGCCACATCTGGCTCCTGAGCCATAGGTTCTCTACCCCTGCTATAAACTCTAGTTCTCTTTCAATTGAATCTTTTAGTCCAATGATAGTGAAACCTGGCAGCCATATTTTTTCATATTTGTCAAGATGGTTTATCAGTGGAAAAGAACTTAAATAGATTTATTAGACAATATAGGAAGATTACATTCACATTTTCAGGACTTATGTTGAAACTAAATAATGCCAGAATAATGTAACTTTCATCTCATTTTCATGTTGCTCCCCATATTAATACTTGGAAATAATATGGCTACCTTCATATACTGTTGGATAGTTATGCAGAATGCAATCTAAAAATTTACTTACAGTAGTTTGAAACAACTATTTTTTTATAGCACTGTAACTCATGCCCACTCAAACAGATGCATCAGGAGCAACACCAACTGAACCTTTAGCCTTGCAGAATCTCTCAAAACCTCTGCCACAACATGCATACCATCATCACTTCTGAATCGTTCAAGGAAACAAATACACTCCATCTGTACATGAATTACAAACACTATATGCCACACAGAAACGTACTTAGAATTTAATCATTAATACCAAGTATCCCTGAATGTTTTAGTTTAACCATTTGTTTCTCTCCTTGCATAATGATCACATAATATACATGCAAACCTTGACCTAGAAAACCTTGTCAATATGAATATTTTCAACTACGTTTTCAGATTACTTATATATATAATAGAATGGGAAAAAACTGGCTTCTAGAAATAATGGAAATGCTTCTAGTATAATGGTTTGTATGTGCTATGGAACAATTTGAATGTTTTAATCATTTATTACTCTAGCAAAGAAATGACCATATAATT
>JANHFR010010142.1:1469-15276 GCA_032468015.1 Mimophis mahfalensis | reverse complement strand
GGCTCTTTCGGACCTCTACTGAGGCTCTCTATCAGCTGATCCCACCACTGACTGGCCCCTGCCCTCCCCTGCCCTCCCCTGCCCTTCCCTCCCTGTCACTCCTCGCCTGGCCTGAGAAGGTAAGGGTGACGGTGCGGGATGGAGACTCCGTCCATATTCCAGAGCAGGAGGCAACTGGGTGGGAATAAGTGATGTGAGTTGGCCGTGCCTACCCAGTCATACTGGTTGGTATTGGCTCCCTGTGTTTTCTTTTCTGTGGGAAACGGGTCCAAATGGTTCTTTCAGTGTTTAAGTTTGCAGACACCTGCTCTAATGAACAAGTGGTAGAGATTTAGTAAAGGTGGTACTTGGCCTAATAGTAATAACTATGAGAGGGGTCTTAAAGGTCTCGTGGTCAATATCTTAAATATGGGCCAGCAGTGTGCTGCAGCTGCCAAAAAAGTCAACACAGTCCTAGGTTTCTTTAACAGAGGGATGGAGTCAAGGTGACATATAAAGTGTTAATACTACTTTATAATGCCTTGGTAAGAACACACTTAGAATACTGCTTTCAGTTTGGGTGACCACGATAAAAAAAAAAGATGTTGAGACTCTAGAAAGAGTAGAGAAAAGATCAAGGATGATTAGGGGATTGAGGGCTAAAACATACGAAAAAATGATTGCAGGAATTGGGTACATCTACAGTAGTTTAATGAAAAGGGGTGACATGACAGCAGTGTGTTCCAATATCTAAGGGTCTGCCACAAAGAAGAGGGGATCAAATATTCTCCAAACCACCTGAAGGCAGGACAAGAAATAGTGGTCAAAACTAATCAAGGAGAGAACCATCCTAGAACTAAGGAGAAATTTCCTGACAGTTGGAACAAGTGGAAAGACTTGCCTCCAGAATTTGTGGGTACTCCAAGACTGAAGATTTCTAAGCAGAGATTGGACAACCATTTGTCTAAAATGGCATAGGGTTTCCTGAATGAACAAGAGGTTGAACTAGAAAACCTCCAAGGTTTGCACACAGCAGGACAGCCCTTGAGAAGAATAAATAAGAGTCGTCGTTTTTTTTTTAAATCTTCCCATTGGATTCAAGGCATAAGAATAAAATCAGATCTATTTGACAGCTGGGATTCAGCCACATTTTAAGCATTTTAGTGGCTTGCAAAAACTTTAAAATTGTTGGATCACAGCAATTTCTTGCTCATGGTATTCCGAGTATTGGATCAAGGGTGACTCAGTTTCTAAATTCTGTGTAACCTGGGCAGGTTTAAGTCTTTCACAATGAGCCATAGCACAGACCCGGCATTTTACTGCTATAAAAACAAGAGGCACAAATTTCTGCATCACCATCTTCTCTTCGTGACTAATCTATCTTTCTGATATTGTATTACATACAATTGCTTCTGCTCCTCTCCTAATTAATTAATCCAGAGTATTGCCAGCTAACCATAACCCTGATGCAACTAATTCTTCCCAATGATGAGAGGCACGTTTCCAGGAACCTTCATAAGCAGCTAGGCCAGCCCTCCTGGCACTCTTGGAAACTCAATGATCAAAAGAAACAAAGATACAAAGGCAAGCCAATGTTTATTCTTCTAAGTCTTGCCCAGTAGAAGTCAAGCTTTGTCAGTATGCCCCATCCAACCTGGCAACCCAACCCCCACAAGGTCAGAGTTTAGGAGCCAATCTTGCCAATTAGCTCCGCCACTCCAGAAAATCCAAAAACCAGAAAAATGCAAGACATGAACTGGAAGCATAACAGCTCATTTAAACACAGCTTTCAAAGGACTAAAATTGGAGCAAAATCTTCTGTTTTCATCCCATTCAGCCAACAAGTGAAGGAGCTGTAGGAGTTTTGAGGTTATCATATAATAATTGAGGGAAAAGCCTTTTTTTAAATCAAATCTTAAATCTCAAAACAGCTTGAATTGAATCAGTCTGCCATCTAATCTTGGATCCCAGTCTTAAATCAACCAGGCCCTCTTTGTATCTCAGAATTCCAATGCAAATCAAATCAGGTCTACTACTTTGATTCAACAGGCCTATTACTTTGCATATTGATGCTGCAGTTGTACGCATAATTAACTGCAAGTCATTTCTGTGGAATTCAGTGAAACTTATCTTTGAATAATTATGGGCAATGCTGGAAATCTGCAATCTTATATATACTTATCTAAAAATAAAACTTTTATCATCACAACATATTTTCTGATAAGCAAGGGCAAAATTGTGTTTTGCAACTGCAATTTCATGAATGCTTGCAAACCAAAGAGATACTTACACTTAATTTCTTCTAATTAACATAGATAGGTTCCGACTTTGAATCTATTATGGTTTTAATCGACTGTTGCACAATAAAACATAAAGCACACATATTATAAGGGAAAATGAGATTCCACTTGTTTTACCTGTCAGCTTGCAGAGTCATCCAGAATCAGGCATTTTCAATTAAAAAATGAATAAAAATATTCTGCCATATATACATGGGATATCAGTTACTTTTCTGAATGTACTTTATGGAAGTTACTTTGGAAAGAGAACAGATGAGTAGTATGCGGTGTTCAGAAAAGTTCTTCCTATAGGCTGTGGAAGCCTTAAAATATCACTTCCAGTTATAGCCTTGAATTTCTGTTTCTGCTTCCTTGCTATCTTTTTTATTTAAGGAAAAAAAAATAGTCTATTGATTTCTGGAGATGTTTTTGCTAACCAAGTACATGTAAGCAGGCAGCTCATTTATCCAAATTCAACCTTATGGAACTTGAAGTGGTTGCAATCTCTGAAGTCCTCTAATTGGGGTTGATTGTAGAAAGGCCATATCAACTTTAAACACAGATGTCCTCTGACACAGCAATAATAGCACAGCAGAAGAGTCAGAGGGTAAATTCATTGCATGGAAAGAATGGAAAGATTGTACAAAACTCATTGTAACGGAGAAGGAAAGGATCGGTGATTGCACAGAATTTTTCCTCCACTCAATCTTGAAAGGAACAAGATTGCAGGACTGGCTAATTTGTTCCATTTACACACACACACACACATCCATTCCAACGTATTAATTTTACCTTGCTTTTTACATGGGTTCCTTCATATTATTATATTTTAAGACAGGTTTTCCCATATGAATGACCTTTAGGGATGTTAGGCCTTCTAAAATAGCATAAATACTTGCAAGGTGACGATGGTGGTGGTTAGCATATGGCATTGTTACAGTAGTTAGGAAACCACAATACTATTGCAGAGTAATAGTTTGGTTGGCCTTGCTGTAGGAAATGCTTGTGTGCTTCTCACAGTACACTATAAGAGGGGGAGCTGATTTTGCACCAGAAAGAATGATGAGTGGCTTTTCCTGGACCCACCTCACAGGTAGGTGCTACAACTGGGAAAGTTCAGACCCATCAGGAGTATGACTGACTGCACAGAACACCAGCTCATCTCCCAGCTGAAGTGGTACCTATCTATCTGTTTGCATAGAACATGCTTTCAAATTGTCAGCTGGACAGAAGCTGAGATGAGTGACAGGAAATCACCTTCCCATGCAATGCTAGGGTTCAAACTGCTGGAGCTGAGACCATCTCCAGTATCATTAAGCTAATGAGCCACCACTCCTCTTTTTCAAGATTGTAAGAATATAATAAAGGCAGACAGACAGACAGACAGACAAGAGAAGCAAAAAGATTAAGAAGTTTGTACTTACTCACTATTTAATCACTAAAAACTAGCATCTTAAGTCACTAACAACTAGCCTTGTAGTGCAACTAGAACAATCTTGAACTAAACACACTCAAAACCATAGAGATGGTCTTAGATTTTAGGAGAAACCCTCCTATAACACTGCCTCTTACAATACTAGACAATACAGTATCAACAGTAGAGGCCTTCAAGTTTCTAGGTTCTATCATATCTCAAGATTTAAAATGGACACCTAACATCAAAAATGTCATCAAAAAAGCACAACAAAAAATGTTCTTTCTGCACCAACCCAGAAAGCTCAAACTGCCCAAGGAGTTGCTGATTCAGTTCTACAGAGGAATTATTGAGTCTCTTATCTTCACCTCTACAATTATCTGGTTTGGCTCTGCAACCAATGACAGACACAGACTTTAATGGATAATTAGAACTGCAGAAAAAACAATTGCTACCAATAAGCCTTCCATTGAGGACCTGTATACTGCATGAGTCGAAAAGAGGGCTGTGAAAATATCTACAGACTCCTCACATCCTGAACATAAATAGTTTCAATTTCTACCCTCAAAAAAATGCTATAGAGCACTGCACAGCAACTAGACACAAGGACAGTTTTCCCTGAATTCCATCACTAAACAACTAATTCCCACAACACTGTCAAACTATTTAATAAGACTGTATTACTATTATTCTTCTCATCCTTCCTATTACCTATCTCTGCCCACTTATGACTATAACCTTGTTGCTTGAATCTCTACAAATTATATTGTTTTGTTTCCTAGTATGATTTCATTGCTTATTTAGTGACCTATGATTATCACTGTTGTATGATTAATGTTGAATGGACTCTTTTTTTTCTTTTTATGTACACTGAGCATATGCCTCAAAGACAAATTCTTCATGTGTCCAATCACAGTTGGCCAATAAAGAATTGTTGTTGTTGTTTTTTTTAAAGTGAGTTGATTACCCAATCCAGTTTAAATTATGAGCAATATAGTGATCTTAGATCACTATAGGTGATCTAAGGTTGTCTAAATACTTATGACCTCCCAAATGTCCACACAAAATATGAACTGATTCTTACATAGAATGGTTTGCAAACTGGCTCATAATTATCCTTAGAGGAAATCTATAAACTGATGGTCACAAAACTAAAAATAAAGGAAGGAAAACAAATTTCAGCAACCTTTTCTAGAAGCAAACAGTATTTGTTCAGGGAATTGCAAAACTTTCTGAAATTCAACAAGGCCCACAATGAAATTTGATTAAAAAGCTCATAATCAGCCTGGTTGCTTTGCTATAGTACTAAATTAGTATTTCTTCATCCCTTTAGATACGTCAACTTTAAGGCAAACCCACAATTAAAGGTGCTGTTTTCCCATGTTCATGCCAGATTTTCTCTTAACTGGATTCAGAAAAACCTTTGCGGCCTGAAATCCTTGGCAGGTTTCAGGTTTCAGGTTTATTGAATTTGTATGCCACCCTTCTCCCGAAGGAGTCAGGGTGGCTCACAGTCATATAAAAACATAGAATACAAAAGTTAAAAAGTTATCAAATCAGGATCAAATAAACAGTAAGAAAAAACAAGTATAAAAGTTAAAAACAAGAATTCTAATTAAAATTAACATTAAATCAGGCCAGGCCAACTTGCTGGAAAAGCCAGGTCTTTAGAGCATGGCAGAAGGACCAGAGGTCAGGAATTACCCAGATCTCTGGGGGTAACTCATTCCAGAGGGTAGGTGCTCCCACAGAGAAGGCTCTTCCCCTGGGGGTTGCCAGCCAACACTGCCTGGCTGACGGCACCCTGAGGAGGCCGATTCTGTGGGACCATACTGGATGGTGGGAGGCTACCAGCAGCAGTAGGTGGTCTCATAAATACCCTGGACCTAAGCCATGGAGCAGTTTATGAAGTATGTGCAAAGCATGAGATGCTGACAAGGAAGAGAAGAAGATGGCTCTGAAGAAGACGTGCAGCAGGCTTTAGGTATAACACAATCTTAGCCTAGGAAACCAGAAGTGGTGAGGGAAAAAATTCAAGATTCCCCCACTTTGATGACAGAGAGAGAGGGAGAGAGAGGCATGACCAAGTTTTTCAACATTCTGTAATTTTAGCCTATTATAAAAAGAGCAGAATTCCAGTATTTCTTGTGATGTTGGTTTTCTGACTTGGTCTACCATGAAAGCCTGATAATTGATCACACCCTATTTTGCCCTTCTACTTTTCTGACTCAAGAAAGTAGTGGCCAGCTGCTTACTCCTGCTCTAAGAGATTGCACATGAAACTATCTTACAAAATGTTGCAGATCCTTTAAGTAATTAATAGAAAATAACATCACTACATTAGTTTAATATATCATCATAAGCAGACAACCATTCATATCCTAGCAGAACAAAGGTTACTGTCCTCCAGAGGAACCTTTTGAAGGCTATGATTATATACTGTCAGGATGGTGTTGGTGATTCTTACTAACTACATAGATTTTTTTCCATCACAATCTGTCCCTAACTTGGTCGTTCCGGTCTTCTAATGGGGCATCCATCACCACTGTAACTACATCTATCCACCTTTCTGTTTGCTCTTTTTTTCCCCGCTCTTTCCTTCCATTTTTCCCAGCATTAGAATTTCCTCCAGAAATTTGGATCTTCATAGAACGTATCAAAAGCAGGATCATTTGAGCCTGGTCATTTGTGCCTTGAGAGAGAACTCTGATTTGATTTATTCCGTGATCCATTTGTTTGTTTTTCTTGGCTGTGCATGGCATTCTCAGGAGACTTCTCCAACACAAATTTTCAAAAGCTTCAATGTTCTTTTTATCTCCTGCAAATGCAACCTCCTCTTTCAAAGAGTGTCACAGGGAATACCACTGATTTTGATTATTTATACTAGATGAATGAGTTTGTGTAGTGATATATACACATTTGCAAAGAGCGGTTGGGAACTGATTTGCAAGCAATAGAAAACAAATAGCAAACTCCTCAAGTTGTAGAGAACCTGCTGAAGTTTATTCTTCCCATTCCCTTAAGCATTCAAACCGATTGAAAACTCTCTGAGGGCTCAGCTGTCCCTAATTTGGTCATCCTTGGGCAAGAACTCAAAGTAACACTCAACTGAAATATATAATTAAGGAGCCAAATTAACCTGATAGCTGTGAAGTTCACATCAACACTCTCAATAAACCTTCCAGCCCCAGTTGTGAGCATAAAAGCTAGTCCCCATTTGAGTGGGTTCTGGAATGAAATAATTTGTGTACATGTGTAAAAAGATTCCATTTTCTTCTTTGTTCGGGCAATGAGTTGAGTCATGGCAAACAGCACATGCAGTAAGGGAGTTTGCTTATAAGGCCCAGCAAAAAAACAATCTAGCAATCCATTGGCTTTTTTTCTTGCCTATCCTCAATATTCTTGGGCATCTTTTCCAAAGACATCAATTTTCTTACTATCTTGCTTTTTCAAATCCTAGACTTTGCTTCTGTAGATTGTCACAGGGCATACCATGGTTTGCATAATTCTGATTCTTGAAAGTATAGACACATCACAGCATTTGACTCTATCTTGCAAGGCCTTTGTATCTGATATACAAAGTGCTAATTTGTAGTGTATTTCTTGTGTTTCAGCTTAGCTTTCAATAACTTGGATTTACTGGGCTAATACCATAATTAGCCCCATGGTTTCACTTTCTGCAGTGCCTGGAAAGAACGAGTTGTGCTGTTTTACAAATTATGCACAACATCTCTATCATCTCCCTTAAAAAGAAAAGTGTTTCCAAGTTTTGGTGTTCAGGATCCTAAGCCACTTTCTCTAGAGATGTGACATACTACACATGTATAGGTACAGTATGTAGACAGGTATGACACCAGTACATAGTATTCAAAAGAGACAATCAAAATGGAAACAAGATTAAAACACCTCCTTACCTGCAATCAACCCAGAGAAGCAGATATGAACAAGATCAACAACCAATCTGTAAATAACACCCCAATGAAGGAAATATCAACCTAGCAAACAATCAAATGATAAATGCCTATGGAGATTCTCAGTAATCCAGGTGCTTTTTCAAGAGGTAGCTGACCCTCTGAGCTGAAGAAGCTTCTTGGATGTAGCGGTGAAAGTTCTTCAAAGAAAAACCAGAAAGTCCAGTTGCCTCTTGAAAAAGTAGCTTTGGGACAATGATAAACAACAGCTTAAGAACAACTAAGGATGTAAGCCACCAAGTACATTCCCACCACCTGTGTATAAACAGAGCAAACCCATTTTCCTTCTAGCCCCGATGATGATAGTTGGGTAATGAAACAACTGCAAGAAAATAACCAACCTCAAAGGACTTCATATAACATATCCTTTAAAATGGATGGTATGCATAAATCTGCTCTCTGGGTTGAGTTGTAAACACATACACATCCCTGCATAACAGCCCATGGTAACATAGAGGAATGATTAAAAATAAAATAAAAGCTCTGAATGCTTCAAAAACTTTGTTATAAGTCTATTTTTTTTCTCTGCAGGTAAAGAAGGAAAACAAGTCAGGAGGAATAGATTCATGCAGGTAGATCATAAAGGAAACCCTGCAAAGGAATTGGGCCTCTTGGAGCTGAGCGTACTTGAGTCTTTAAGTTTAAAGGTAACTGGAAGAAAGCCACATAGTAACTTTATCCCTTATTTTGCAAGTAGGAGATTTTGCAGCAGTTGCAAGGAAATAAAGGTTATAAATTGTAAATTAGCTATAACCTTCTTTGTATTTATTCCATTAATATGTTTCAAGTTGGGTCCAGACCACGGGCCAATTTAACATGCATGGCTAACGTACCTAATAAGCTCAGAGAGAACATACTGGGACTTTTTGTGGGCAATCTATCCCCCTTATCATACAAAAGTCATTGCACGGTAACATGATTGCTACAAGGATGACTTCACTTTGATAGAATGAAATTACTTGTTTTCAAAGGTTCATTTTCCGTGTGTTTTCTTCTAGACTTAATATGAGCAGCTTATCATGCTAATCCCTAAGGCTAATTTGAGGCAATGGGAAATTCAATTGATGCAGTTGATTTTCTCTAATGCTGTTCCAAATTTAATGGTCACAGGTTTGCTTTTCAGATTGAGTCTTTATTTCAGGAAGTAGTCCTTCCAAACACTGACAGAGTATGAGATTTGTACATTACTTTTCATAATCATCAGACTGAAAAAAAAGATGGTGTCACAATCTGAAATTATAAAGACAGGTAGAAAAGATTCTGATTGTGTAAGTTATTTAGATTTAGACTTAGATTTAGATTTAGATTTATTGAGGCTTGTATGCCGCCCTTCTCCCGAAGGACTCAGGGTGGCTAACAACAATTAAAAACATCAAAATACAAAACTTAAAAAAGAATTAAACATCAGACTCAATAAATCTACACTATTAAGTTAAGTAAAACCAGACATACAATTAAGAACAATTAAAAAACCCAAAATCAGCCCAGACGGCTATTGGTGAGTTATTTTGTTTTAAATTGGACCTACAGATCAAAGCAGAAATTCTTCAGATAATTATCACATTAATAACATGTACTTTGACTTTTATCTGCTGAATATATAGTCAAGCAGTGTAACTTATTAAAATACTGGAAATTCAGAATGAGCTATGTAGTTTGACCCAGATTAAATGAGATTGATTGAAATTTCTTTGCAAAAGATGAGTTTGCAAGCCTGCAATTTCAGAGAATTCCTATATATTCAGTTAGTCCTCAACTCATAACCATTCATTTAGCCACTATTCAAAGACACAATATCACTGGAAAAAAAGTGACAATCAATCCTTGAATTTATGACCATCACAACAACCCCAAGATCAAAATTTAGGTACCTGGCAACTGGCATGTATTTACAATGGTGGCAATGTCCCAGGATCATGCAATAGCCATTTGTGATCTTGCCAGCTGGTTTCCATCAAAATCAAAAGCAAGCTGGATTTCCTTAATGACCATATGATTCACTTAACAACTGCAGTGATTCATTTAACAACCATCTTACTTAGCAAGAGATTATGGTCCCAATCGTGCTCATAAGTTAAGGACTACCTGTATGTTTGTACTCATGTAGATATTTACTTATTTTATTTATTTATTTTATTTTATTGAACTTCTATACCGCTCTTTTCCCGAGGGACTCAGAGTGGTGAACAATAAAACACACATAGTACAAAAATTAAAAATGAATTAAATAGATAGGAAGTTCAATAAATAGAAAGACACCCCTTAAAATCTCACCCACCCCCCACTCATCCTCCCTCAGCCCGGGCCATCCATACGAAAAAGCCAAGTTTTTAAATCTCGTTGGAAGGAGCGGAGATTGGGGCCATCCTAAGCTCTGGGGGAAGTTGATTCCATAAGGTGGGAGCACCCACAGAGAAGGCTCGCCCCCTGGGTGTCGCCAGCCAACACTATAAATGGGATTTTTTAAAAAAAAAAACTGTCTGGCCGACGGCACCCAAAGAAGACCGACTCTGGGGGCTCGAACCAGGCGGTGGGGAGCCAATGATGCTGGCAAGAGGTGTTCCCAGATATGCATGTATGTTAAGGTTAACGTGACCAAGGAGTACCATTGTCAGGAGTCCAATGAAACTTCCCAATTTCCAGTCAACAATCAGAGACAAAGTCCACCCAAGTAAAAAACTTTGAAGAAATCATGTTTGCACATCCAAAGGAAAACTGAATCTAATGTTTTGGTTTTCTTCCACATAATTGAAACTCAAATACAACCCACCCCCCCACATACACTTCATTAATCACACTGTCCAATTAACATTTTCTTCACAATTCTTCATATACCTCCTCTAGGTGCAGGATGGCAGTGACCTTGGCTCCAGTCAAGACTTTGTTATGGCTATCTTCCTTATTCACATGCACTCCCCTCTAATTTCCCAGGCTAGATATGGCAGTAGCAGAAAATGGCCACACTCTATAGCTTCTAAATGCTATATAGCTTCTAATACTGACAGCCATGAGATGATGCAAAATAATTTGGATGACAGAATAGGTAGAGGTACTTAATAGAAGCTCTACTGCAATATAATTATGACACAGGAATTAAAGTAGCAGACAAGGATTAACATGTTTATCTTTTTAAATACATCCTTAGGCAGTTGAATAAATACAAATATGTGGTGGAAGTGTGGCCTCACAGGCAGCATGATGCCATTAAACAAGAGATAGCTTAGGGAAGTGGTTTTATTCTGTGCATTAGATAAATCTTTTATCTAAGCATGAATTTGGCCTATTCTCATTACTGTTTTCCAAGGTAATTAATTGTTGCTGCTCCAGTAACAAGATGTTTGAATATCTCTTGTATGTGTATCATGTTTGGTGAGTGTGATTTTCAGATTATTTTCCCACTCTCCCAGCTGATGTCCTATAATGTTCTCCATGTATCTTCAATCATTTTTACGCAGCGTCACTATTTTTTCCCACATGTCTCCATACTTGTGAAATTCCAGTGTGATATATGTTGCAACTGTACCAGCAGTGGCCTTTTAATGAAAGTTTCAAAACCAGTTTATCATAAGCCATAGCATTTGCCTGAAGGAAAAAAAAAAAAGGATCAGTGGACACAGATGCTGCGGTTCTGTGGGTAATCTTTGTTTTTGTTTTTTTTCTTTTTTAACATGACCTAAGGATACTTCCAGAAACCCAGAGGCCTTACATGAATTAATAATTTTCAGAGTCTGTTTCTAAGACTGTAGATGATTGTAGAGGCTATGGAAATTACTAAATGCCAGGCTGATACTTAGATAAAGGCACTTTATACCAAAGATGGGTAACCTTTTCAGCACCGAGTGCATCACCAAAATGCAATGTTTGTGCATCCCTTGTGCATGCTCACTGTCCCCTGTGTATGCACCCCCACCCCCCTACACATGCACAGCAGAGACCTGAAGACTAGCTGGGTGGTGGGAGGCATGCACACATGTGTGGCAAAGATGAGCTGGGGAAACAGCTCGCATCCCCAGACAGAGGGTTCTGCGTGCCACCTCTGGCACATGTGCCATAGGTTACCATCACGGCTTTATACCATACTGTCCAGTCTTAATCTGTTCCTAGCCAAGAATGTTGATTTGTTGTTTCCATCATCCAGATTGGATAGTTGAATATACCCACTGAGTCAACTGATTATGCACCTTTCCTCAGGGAGTCAATGTCACGGCTAAACCAATGCAATTAAGCCATGTTATTCCTCTCGCCCAAAGTTATTTTTACACTTTCCCCTGTAAGGCAGTGCAAAGAAGAAGCACACTAGCTCCAACTTTATTGTAAGGTTACATTAACAGAATCTTGCAAGTCTAAATTTGTCCCCACTGCTTTTTACAGCCTAAAAAACTGGGCGAGTCCTTTCTGAGACATTTGCTGTGTCTACTTTCCTTCTGCAGGCCAACCTGCAGCTTATCTGACAGTTCCCCTGGCTGTGGTTTGTCCCCCTACCTCCCAAGGTCACTTTCACATGCCATTTTAGTAACTCTATTCTGCAATCAGCAAGTGTTGTTGCAGAAGTGACTGCTTTTGGTTGATCTTGATTAGCACCAATGGATGGTATTGATTGGCTGAGATATCTCCCTTCACATATGGGACAGAAAAAAATGATGAAGTTTAGGCACATTCAGAAAAGAAGTATCTTTGGAAATATTTAAGTATATTGCTGACCCAAATCATTTTGAATGACAAATTTTCTCAAATCAATTATAAGCAAATGTATTTAGAATCATGCCTTCTATATATAAGCAAACGATTTCATTAGAAAGCATTAAGTTTCAAAATGAATTCCAAATATGCAATATGTCTGTTTTGTGACAGACATGGAAGTATTAGCAGCAAAAAAAATATATCTTACACTATTTCTTCTCTTTATTACCTTACATGAAAACTATTAATCATTTAACTGACAGGGCACAAATGGGAAGAGTTCCCACGTTATGCTTTCTTTTGAAATTTGCTATATGTGGAAACAATATCAAAGATAGTGACTGTAAACACCAGATCAAAGCTATTGAGAATGCTGGCTGGGAGATTCTAGGAATGAAAGTCTTAGAATTAAAATTGCTGAGGTTGAAAAACTCTGGTCTAGAGTGTCAGAGTTATCCAAACCTAACCTTGTGGGCCACAAGAGACTTCTTTCAATTTAAAGATCAGTTAAATCATGTTAAAGAAAGAATGTCATACTCTGCAGCAGCTTATAATCAAGAAAGCAAGATTCCAATATTGCAAAATTATCCTTTTTCCAGGAAAAAGGAATTAGGTTTTAGAATCTTAATCCCGGAAATTGGATAAGTATATTATGAACCTCATTTATCAACAGACAGAGTAAACCTAAAGACAGCTCATGTCTTTGATCTTAACTGAGTTTTGATTTAATGGAAAAGGTGCCAATTCTTGATTTAAGACACCAGGCTAGAAATCAGGAGACCAAGTTCTTAACCTGCTTTAGGCATGGGAGATATTTGGAGGTAACCTTGGCTCACTCACTTTCTCTCTGCCCATGACATCAGGTTTTGGGTGACAATTCCTATCACAACGAATGAGTCAAGCTCTGTATTTTTCCCTCAACTTTCAGTTGGACAGGTGTGATGGATTTCTTACTTGTGCAAAGCACATGTACCAGTGAGTTGCCTCTCTTAAGTTATGGTCTACAATTTTTAAATTTAAAATTAAAATTCCACAACTGGTATGTATCTTTACTTGTCTGTCCACTAGCATCACACTTTAAAGAGATGTTTCCTTTCTGCACTTTGATGCAGGAGAAGGTGAGTAGAACTTTCCCTCTATTAGTCTTCTTAATCTTCTGTAGTTAGGAGGTCAGATGCACAGTAGACTGTCTGCCAAAACTGAACTATAAATTTCAGAAATACTATAGATACAACTGTTTTGGTAAAGATTAGGTTTAAGGAGCTAATTGTTAATTCAAGGTAATTCACTATGTATTAAAGAGCTGTTGCGTTAAATCACTCTTGGCTTCTGAGTCCTCATTCCCACGCCTGATCTTCGGATCTAACACTGACGACAAAGGTGGGATACTGAGGCATGAGCCAGCATGACCCAGTGAGTTCCGGAGCAACGAGCCGCACCATGGCTACCTATTCCGCTCCCCCGCCATTCCAGCAGAAGACGGA
>JANHFR010010129.1:403491-419702 GCA_032468015.1 Mimophis mahfalensis | reverse complement strand
GTTGCTGGCTGGGGAATTCTGGGAGTTGAAGTCCACGCATCTTCAAACTGCCAAGGTTGAGAAACACTGTCCTAGAGTCTCGTATGTGAGGTGGGCAGCTATATAAAGTGAATAAATAAAAACAATGCTATAGTTTTTAATTTAAAAAACGTGTGACTGTTGAATGGGAAATCAGAAAAAGTAAAAACTTGATTTTTTAAAAAAGATCTTGTTTAGTGCCTGCACTTAAATATCTGAGATATCTAGAGCTCAACTGTATTTTACAACTTCAACATTATAATACCTGATCTCATGATTTTATATCATTGTTAAACATTTATGGAAACCCTAATTATATTCTGAAAACTTATTAGGACTGTCAGTTTTCTTCTTCCTTATGATTATGTGCCATCAAGCCATTTTTGGCAATAATCTACATTGCTTGTCTACTTGGCGATTTATCCTTAGCTTGGCCTTTCAGGTCTTCTAATGGTGCATCCATTACCACTGTAACTAAGACTATCCATTTTGCTGCTGATCATTGTCTTCTGTTTCCTTCCATCTCTCCCAGCTTTAAGCTTTCTTCAGAGAGCTGAGTCATCAGATGATGTGTCCGAAGTAGGATAATTTGAGACTGATCTTTTGTGCCTTGAGTGAGAATACTGGGTTGATTTGTTCAATAATAGTGGTTTAAGGTTTCATATTAATAAATAAAGTCCTAATCACCTTAGACCATCTTCCTTATAGGGGGTCTTAAAATGCACAAAATGTCAAATATGCGACAAATGGCAACACAAGGGGATAAAACCCTTACATTTGTATGACTTAAGCAACACAGTAAATCATGAT
The DNA here is from genome assembly GCA_032468015.1 of Mimophis mahfalensis. Lineage (NCBI taxonomy): Eukaryota > Metazoa > Chordata > Lepidosauria > Squamata > Mimophis > Mimophis mahfalensis. The sequence continues at coordinate 418,874 of JANHFR010010129.1, read as the reverse complement.
GTAATTTGCTTGCTTGTGGACTAAAACAATATGTGAATCCAGCCAATTTATTTAGTAAACCATGGCTTTATAATTTAACATAGGATATGAACTTAGTCCATTGTCATTAATAAAAAATACTACTAAGGAAACTATAGCTTAGCATGCTGTGAATATATCTGGAGTCTGCTGAAGGTGGGCTTTTGATGTAGGAGACAAATGCCTTGGTGGCCAAATTGGAGAGCATGCCTATATTTTTGTAATCATTATAGAACGGAGAACTTTAATTAACTTTGTTAATGTGTTTCTGCGTAAATTTGCACTTTTTAGTATTTTTCTATAGTACACTATACTAGTTGGTTATACTTTCATAAGGGCAGAGCAAATAGAGAGGTGAACACTGCAGAAATATACTCATTGACAGTGCTTATTCTAGAATGAATAGGAATGGGAAGATAAGTCTGCATGTGTAAAGATTGCTCAGGGTCAAACAAAAACAATCATACTACTCACAGATCTCTGGAATTTTGGGTTTTATCCTAAATTTGATGGTGATGTCCTATTTTACATCTCACTAACCTTTCATGCAATATGCTAAACTACAATGTGATAGGTTTGGTTCGGCTGAATGGAGCCAGCCACTGGAGCATTCCAAACCTTGATTTATGGTTTTTTTTGTGATGTAGTGGTTGTGGCAGGAGAACCAGAGAATTGCTGCCTTCCTCAAAATGGGGCCTAAGGACTTGAGACTGTAGTTCCCAGAGATTTTTTATATGAAAATATTGTTTAAGGAAGTTAGCATTACAGCTGTCCTCTTAGAAATTGATTACACATGTTTTTGTTTCAAAGTCATCTAATTTTCTGCATACACAAGGAAGATGTGTTCTTAAAAGCTTACTCAGCTTTTAGCAGTCGGAAGTTACAGAAATTCAAGGCATCCAAAGCTCCAAAACTTATTGTATAGCCAGAGTAAGTGCAAGTTTGCACATGTGTATTTTCCTGAATCATTGCTACAGCATCAGAGGATGATTTGCAAATGCACAACACACCTTTTGCAAGCCAAACACTGTAGAAGGGCTTTGGCATCACTCTATGCTTCAGCTGTGATTAATGAAGTTAGACATTTACAGGTGTGAATAACTCTAAAGCAGGGCTGTGTAACTATTTTATTGAGGGCTGCATCAGGATTGTGTTTGACCTCAGGGCCAGGGTGGGCATGGCCAGGGTGGCATGGCCAACTTAACATTACTTGTGTCAGGGACACCTGTGGTGGCCAGAATGCTCTGCCAGTGAAAACAGGCTTCCGAGCTCCGTTTTCGGCTGTGATGGCCTCCTGCAACCCTCTACCAGCAAAAATGGAGCTTGGCAGGGCACATGTGGCCCTCACAAGGTCTATTTTGGCTGCAACGGCCTCCTGTCATCCTTTGCCAATGAAAACAGAGCACGGTGGAGGTTGCATGCTTCGTTTTTGCTGGCAGAAGCACCGTGGGCCAATCCTTTGCTGTTTCCAGGGCGGCACCGTGGGCCAGATCTAAGCGCCCCGTAGGCCGGATATGGTCCCTGGGCTTTGAGTTTGACACCTCTGCTCTAAAACATTACAAAAGCGAAACAGGAATCCTGAGAGTATGCTGGCATTGGCAGTCTTCTAGGAAATCTTTGTCCCAGATGACATCATTTTAGGCATGATTGTTCTTGCATTTGTACTCGGAGAGGATGTGCCATGAGATCAGTGGCAAACTGTATAAAACTTTGGGATAAACGATTTGGAAGAATTTTAAGAAAATATTTCTGGAATGAAATTTAATCCATCATATTCAAAATGCTAACACAGATTCTTCCATTTCCTCAAACACAGACCATTTATGTATATAATTTGTGGTTCCAGGGATAACTTTATTGGTATTTTGGTCAACCAGAGAGACACTAAACTATATGTTCTGTGGCAAACATAAGACTGTCATTTTTATTTTGCTCTTGTTCTGTCATAATAGATGGTGTGTAGATTCACACAAATAATCCAGAACAACTGAGAATGCTATACCTTTTTAATTAGATTGCCAAAAATATAACAGTATATGAGAGTCCAATTTACTCTTCAGCTTGTCTTGTATGACTTATTTGCTCATAGTTACCTGACCTGAGTAACTGAATTTTCTGGATTCACACTTGTGTTCTAACCATGTGGAATCCATTTATAAATATGATTGCCTGATTCAGTGTTTCTTAATCTTGGCAGCTTGAACATATTTGGTCATCTCTTAGCATTCTGGGAATTAAGTCTGCACATCTTCAAATTGCCACAGTTGAGAAACATTGGCCTAGTTTGGGATTCGGTGCATTGTATCAATACTACTATGGTGGTAAATCCTGACAGTGTAATACATTTTGCAGAGATTCTCATTAAATTTTCCATTGTGGCTATTGGGTTTTAAGATCATGAAGAAAAGACAGTGTGTCTTGCTTGAGAACTGTAGATGAGAAAGCTTACACAAATAGTACATGAATCTTCTAAAATAATTCTCTATGGACCTTTCTGTGATTGAAGTATCTGGGAACATGCTTGTTTTAAAAATATAGTGAACTTTAGTAAGTTAATGTGCTTGTCATTGTAAAGTTATAAATGCATAAAAATTCTTTTCAGAACTAGCTATTTGTTACAATTTTCAATGACAGACTGACCCCTTATTAATCCTGACTTAAACAGCATGCAACTTTTTTTTTTAGGCCATTCCACGTAGAACCAACAAACATTGTTAGCGTGAATGATGATACCCAGAGAGTAACAGACGAAGCATCAGCGATGAACAAACGGATTCACTACTACAACAGACTCACTTTGCCTTCTGACAGAGCATTGGTGAATGAAAGTTGAACTATTATTAGCTAGAAAAGCCACAACAGCCTTGGGTGTTTTCTCAATTACTTAATCTCTACCAGGAATACTCTATCAGACATACTCTGATTGATTTTTCTGCTTGACCAATTTGTGTTTTTTTTTAAATCAATTTATATACTGGAAAGAAAGATGTAATGTCTGATTATGTTTGTCAAAAATTGGATTACACATAAAGTAGATGTATGAGGCTCTCCATATTTTTCTGGATAAAATTACTAAAGGTGACTTCATAAATAGTTTCATATTTGATTAGCAGCAGTGTCTGAGAAACCAATTTCAAGGCAGAGCAAATCCTTTTAAAGTTTATTAATATCAACAGACCAATTTCTGTGTCAGAGGGGGGAAAAAAGTACTGGTACTCCTTGACTTATGACCACAATTGATCCCAACATTTCTGTTGTTAAGTGAGTTTTGTCCCTTTTTACAACTTTTCTTGTCACAGTTAAGTGCATTGAATCACTGCAGTTAAAGTTACAAACCTAGTTGTTAAGTGAACCTGGCTTCTCTATTGACTTTGCTTGTCAGAAGGTCACAAGAATTGATCACATGATTCTGGGACACAGCAAAGGTTGTAAATATGACCCCGTTGCCAAGCATCTGAACTTCGATCACATGATCATGGGGATGCTGCAAAGGTCGTACCTATGAAAAATGGTCATAAATCACATTTTTCAGTGCTGTTGTAACTTTGAATGGTCACTAAATGAATGTTGTAAATTGAGATCTACCTGTATTTAATCTAAGCCAGGACTGAATCATTTTTATATTTAGTCTTAAATTTATTTATTAAATTGATATGCTGCCCATCTCACCATCAGTTGACTCCAGGAAGTTTACAACCAGGTAAAACAACAATATAAACTATCAAAATGATAACTATTAACAGTAAAATTAACAATGATGGCTATGGAAGGAAGCAAAATACAAATGGGATGGAGGTAGAATTTTCTCTCAGGCCATTAAAGTCCTCCAATATGAGGTGGTCCCATCAGCATAGCAGGCCATTTGGCAGAGCCTGGTTTCAAGGCCCTGTTCCAGAGGGTGGGAGTCACGGCAGTAAAGGCTCCTCTCCTGAATCCTGCCAGGCAGAATTCCTTGGCCAACAGGGTTTGCATCATCCCCCTTCTGCCTGCGCAAGGGGGGCAGACCAGTCCCATTGGAGTGAGATGGTTCCTCAGGTTAATATTAACAGACCAATTTCTGCCTCAAACAAAAGCAAAAAGAAAGCAGTATTTAATCTGAGCTTGGATCGAGTACTCTGTATGAGTCAAAAGAAGTAGCACTAGGTCTGAAAATTGTCAGAATGCCTGTAACCAAACTTCACATATCTAGACTTGGGAAGCAAAGCAAAGCAAAAGATACTGAAATGTTAAAAGATTTAGACTGAACTAATGCCATGGGCTCCTCTCTTTTGTTAGGTGGCCCCCGATCATGTTCTTCCTGCTCCAGAAGAAATCTATGTGTATAGTCCTTTGGGAACTGCTTGCAAAATTGATGGCTCTACTGATGGTCCTGGAAAAAATTCCAGTATAGTCACAATGTATGTGAAGTGTTTTCCTTGCATTTATTTATCTAACGTATTTTATTTTGACATACAGTCTAAATATTTGAATTAGTCTCAGATATAATGCAAGTTTTCTTACGATTGTTCTTTTTGTCTTTCTCCCTGACTTAGATTCATGATCTGGAATACAATGATGGGTACATCTATATTAAGTATTCCCTGGGGAATAAAACAGGTAACACCATTTTGTGTCTCTATGTTAGGACAAATTTTGCTGGCTAAATCTTGCATAAGAGTTTGCATTCATGCTACAATTTGCGTAACAATTTAGTTAAATGTTTAATTTTCAAACAGGCTGGATTTACTACTGGAATCTGTATTATTCCATTGATGGGCATATTGACTCTTTATTGTTGCTACAGAGTTGTGAAGTCCAGGACAATGATACGTAAGTATACCGTTTTAGTAAATATATATTTTTCATGAAAGTATGTGCGGGCCTGCTGGTGGCACTTAAGAACATGATTCAATGATGTGCAGTTTTAATGATCACCTTCTCTTCTATGTATTCTAGAATACACAGGGCTTTCCTAAGGTAATATATGAAAAGAAAAGTAGAAATGAACAGTTTGTCTCCCAATAATAAGTGAAATGTTCCTGAACTTCTTGAAAAGCAACTCCTAAATCTTTCTGTTTTTATCAGATTATATAATTTTACTATTTCAAACTTGGTAGGATATACAACTCCAAATGTTAAATTGGTCTCTTACATACATTTGTAGATTTGAGAGCTATCAAATAGTCGACTGGTATCCCTGTGTATAAATTATATGATTTATTCAACATTTAGAGAAGCTGAAATTTTGGTGGTCTAGCCTTCTATTTTCATCAGTGTCCCTTATTGGAGCCATTATGGTTTACTGGATTGCTTACATGTGGGACATCATATTTCTAGTTAATAAATAGATACAAGGGCCCCCTTAAGATTGTATTAGTCAGAAAAACTTCAGCTTCTCTAAATGTTAAATAAACACACACACACACACACACACACACACACACACCAACTATTTGATGGCTCTCAAATCTACAAATGTATCTGCAAATACACACACAAACACCTATTGTATATAAGAAATATCAATTTCTTGCAGTTTGTGCTTTACTTTATGTAAATAATTATAATAATAACAGTGTCCCTTTTGTTTTAAGCCAGTTATCAGCCTTCTGGGAACTCAATTTGAGTGTTAAGTCAAATTGGTATCAAGAATGTTTAGATACGTTTTAGAAGACCTTAAAATAATTAGCACAGAATTAAATCAGTATCTTGTTTTTCTTCTTTTCAGCTTCAGTAGATACCTCAACGTGGGAATTCCCAGATGTTTGTAAATATTACTTTGGATCTTTTGGTCAGTGGTCTAGCCTTTTATTTTCACTGGTGTCCCTTATTGGAGCCATGGTGGTTTACTGGGTGCTAATGACTAATTTCCTTTTCAATACTGGAAAGTGTATTTATAGTAAGTATACATTTTCTGTTAATTGCTTTTATGTGGGACAGAGTATTTCTAGGTAATAGATAGATACAAGTGGGCACCTAGGATTGCATTAGCTCAAAAAAAACCCTTCAGCTTCTCTAAATGTTAAATAAAGCATGCAATTTAATAAATAAATGCACACGTTTATAGGGATTTTAGAAAAGATAAAAATCTCTGCTAATATAAGTATATATTTTTGCTGGTTACCTTTCCTTGTGCATAGAAATGAAGTCATCAAGATAATAGATTTTTAAATTATAGGTAGAGCTTCAGAGACCAGGTTGAAAGATGATGAAGGGAAGAAAGCCATGGCAGAAGTGATTCTGAAGCAGCTCATTCTTTTATGGACACTGTTTTTTCACCATTTTCTTCCAGTTAGCTCCAATGTGACAGAAATTATATGTATGCAGAAGGGGTGGGTTTGTACCGGTCTAATAACTGGTTCAGTTCAGTTCAGTTTATTGAATTTATATGCCGCCCTTCTCCCGAAGGACTCAGTGGGGCTCACAACAAATTAAAAACACAAAATATAAAATTTAAACGAGGATTAAACTGACAAATTCAATAAACAATAAGACAACAATTTAAAATTTAAAACTAATAATAAAATCGATTTAAAATCCCAAGTCAGTCCAGACCCGCTTGTTGAAATAGCCATGTCTTCAGGTCGCAGCGGAAGGACTGAAGGTCAGGGGCTACCCAGGGCTCCGGGGGCAGTTCGTTCCAAAGAGTAGGCATGTCCACAGAGAAGGCTCTCCCCCTGGGGGTCGCCAGCCGACACTGGCTGATGGCACCCTGAGGAGGCCAACTCTGTGGGAGCGCACTGGGCGATGGGAGGCTATTGCTGGCAGAAGGCGGTTCGCTGTGTGTGTGCATCACTTTAAAAAAAGGGGGAGGGAACAGCTGACTGGCTGTGCGCACAGCACTTCAACAACAACAAAAAATAGGCACGAGAAACAACTGATTTTTTTTTTCAAAAAAAGCAATGCGGATCGCCGAACCAGTATCTAAATTTAGCAAACAGTTTGCCCAAACTGGTAGCTAAATATAACAAATGGTTCACCCAAACGGGGCCGAACTGGTAGAAACAAACCCCTGGTATGCAGTCTTCAGAGCAAGAATTCTTTTCTACCATCATATTCCAGTGCCAAGTTGAGAGAATAGTAGATCTGATAAATTCTAAGAAACTGCTGTCCTTCATTGGACCTGCTTCTAAAATTTGTCCTTTAACATTGAAAAATGTGGTTGGTTGTTGGATCTAAAACTAGATGTACGATTCTTTTTCCCAAATTGTTCTGAGTACTTACAGGTAGTCCTTGACCTATGGCCACAATTGAGCCCAGAATTTATGTTGCTAAGTGAAATATTTGTTAAGTGAGTTTGCTAAATTGCCAATGGAAATTTGTTGACATGACATAAAGATCATTCTGCGATATTGTTTCTGTAATGCAGGTATTCCCCAAGTTATGACTTTTCATTTGGCAACCACCCTGAGTTGTGATGGTGCTGAATGAAGGGACTTGGGATTGATTCTTAAAGTATGATAAGGCTTTCTTATAAGCAGTTGTGGACAATAAAGGATAATGTTTGGGAAGCGTTGCATTAATAAGACATATTTACTTGTTTAAACAATTTAGCCACCAGATGGCAATATATGCGCTGTGATGTGAAAAGGTAGATTAGACCAGGCTAATTTTTTTCCTTCTTGTAGATGAATTCATTCCCTATTTTGTTTACTCCATGCATTAATAATGGCTTGGAGTATATGCAGAAACAAAATACTTACAACCTTTAATTAGATTGTCTAGAAATTTCTGATTGGCTGATGGGCAATCATTATGGCTTTATTACACATGTGTTGAAACCAATGAAGTAAAAATCATATTGTGTTTTATTGGTTAACTTTTCCATTTAACCAGTTTTCCAGTATATTTTCCACCATATGGAAATACTCAGATTCTTTCCTGTTCTCCGGGATCTTGCTACTACCTGTCTGACTGCAAACAATAAGAGTGTATCAACTTTCTATGTTTCAATGTGTGATTTCTATTATTTTTAAAAAATAGGCCAATGCAGAAGCTGATATAAGGTGGAATAACTTTACAAAACCATACATATGATACAATAAACCCTTTGGTTATACATTTTTTCTCCAAATTCATAAAGTTATAATAGTCATAAGTGTGAAAAACTGTCATAAGTCATTTTTTTCATTACCATTGTAACTTCAAATAACTAAACAAATGGTTGTAAGTCAAGGATAAATGTTCCTTTCCACATTATTATTATTCCAGTGCCTTTAAGATTCCATGAGAAAATATTTAAATTAACCATATTTCAAAAATCCTCTTTTCAGCAGAAGCTAAGATATATCATAGGTTGAACTGATTAATGATGTGCCATCAGTTTTTGACTCCTAGCATCAACATAGATAGATTTTTGCCAAGATGATCAATCCCTAGCCTGATATTTCAACTCTTGCTTAGACCTGTTGATTCAGCATACTCTCTGTACATATATTTTGTTTTTCTCCTGAAGCTGGACATTTCATGAAAAAGAGATCCAGTTTTCCCCAGAAGTTGCATTAACTATTTTATATTGTTTTAGTACATATTATGAATGTTCTAAAATATATTTCTTTTGGAATACAGTTGGAACATTGTTCTGTGCCCTTAAGTAAGTTTCCTTATTTATTTATTTTTTTAGATTATATTCATGATATTAATGTAACAGACATAATTCCTGGTACAAATGGAACCAATAGAGGTAAGCCAACTGGAAAAAATGTTTCTTACATGTTGCAGTGCTCAAGTACATTGGAGTGTGGTTTACCTTAAGGGCAAAATTAGAAATAAATATACCCCTTTCTAACATTATGGGGCCTTTGGGATGGGGAATCGTTTGTAAGCCTTGCATGTTTGAGTTCTTCATAGATTCAGTCTAAATGGAGAGAAATAAGCTTGGTAAATAATCCCTGAACAATAAATCAATAAAATGATACTGTCTAATTTCAGATAGATAACAAGTGAAGACCACACAGTGTTTCATTGACTCATATTCTCAAGCATGCTCGTATTAGATGCTACTAATAGTGCATGTGTAAACTCTTTTAGAACTTCTGCCTTTCCAGGTGGAAAGTTTTAAATACAGCCTTTCCTCAAAGGATGAATCTTTCATTTCCTTGGACGAATAGTTGAGAATTACAACAATGCTGTAGGTTTCTGCAAATCTTAAGTCACGAAATTTACCACCAAGCACACAGCCCTTCCAGACTACAAGATGAATGACACACAAAAAAAAGAGGGTCCAGAAATGTTGGTCCTGTCCATCTTGGTAATAGCACAATCTCACTTTTTAGCTGTTTAAAAAGTCTTAGGACAGAAAGAGATAATACTATATATACTTGTTTTCAAAAGTTGTCTACCTGGAATAGTACCACGTGCGGCCTCAGCCAATATGCTTCCATTAAATTTAAAATTGACTAAATATACAAAATGTTTATCAAAGGGCTAAGTAATATTTAAAAGAGTTGCGACTAATTAAAGCAACCAAAAAAGAAAAAAATGGAAGAAAAAGTGACGTTCAGACATTTGCAGAACAGAGGGATCATAGTTTTACAGTAGAAACATCCTAGTTTTAAAAGCTTATTTTAAAAGCCATGCTGATGTTACTTCCTTATTTGTTATTACATGATAACCTTCTTAACTGTGCTAGTTATATGTTGTATCAAACCAATGGGAAGAATTCAGCCTTCACTGTAACTTCACATAAATTTCAGAAATGCTATTTATTTTCCCTCAAACACTACAGTTATATAGATAGCATAGAACAAACAGCCTGGAAAAATAATGCTAATAATTCTTTTACATCTATTTATTCTGTACAAAGGTTTGTTCTTCAGGGACTTGTAGCCAACTAGGCAAAAGGCCGGCATGGGATGAAAAAAAAATGCTTTGGGAAATTTCCATGAATGTCCTAATTATTTCATACTTTCTGTATGAATCATGGATAATGACATCTTATACTAGATTCTCAAAAAGATCACCTCCTACCACAGAAAGCAGTTATTCCAGCCCGTTTGATTTTGGTCTTGTGCCTAGATCTAATCTAGTAATTTCCAACATGGTGTCTTTTGAATATTGGGGAGTTGTGAGAGTCAAGTCAATGTTTATTATGGTCATATACTTCATAAATAAAAGTCAAAATTCCCATTTTGAAAATACTGTACAACTGTGGGAAAGTTGTATAAAACGAATGGTGACAAATTTAATGAGCAAAAGGAATAGCACTCTGGGACTTTTCTTTATGTGTATTAATATCTTTAAAATATCAGAAAGCACTTTCTCTTCTAGAGTTCCATTTGTTTGGATCTGTTGCTTGTGTTATCTTCCCTTTTGTGTGCAAAGTATTTGCAAACCAGAAATCTGTTGTTAAAGGAAAAGAAAACTGGATGTGAATGCAGTATATTATTATGAATACCATTGCATTGATAGTTTGAACTTGTTGTAACCCACTTAAGAGTCTTTCAAGTTGTGGGGGCTCTGAAAAATCAAAAATAAGTAAACAGATATTGGAATTTGCTGACATCCGGGAGAACCATCCTTTAACTAAGATGCAGAGCTATACCTAACCTTATATGAATACATGCAAAAATTCCACACTGCTTATGTACTGCTTAGAAGGTGGCAGTTTGGTAGACTGTTCCCTTGGCTCCTAATAATGAGCTAAAAGATTATTTTGCAGCTTACGTGGCATCTCTGCAGAATTTGGACATGTTTCAGTAAGCTGGAACTGAGGCAATGCTCTAGAAGGAAACAAATTTGGGCGTAAGGGGAAAAGAAAACATGTTCAGAGACACTAGGAGTCTTATAAAACAAAAACAAAAAAAATATGGAATTATATATATGATAGATGGCAGAGTATTAGCCGTTTCTTTCCTGTCGAACGTACTTGTGGATTGTGTTAATTGCTCTCATTCCAACGCCAGCTCAGCTGCCTTCCTGATGTTGTGCATGTGTTTTGCAATTGGTATGGACCCAAAGGATGTGTTCAGTGGTACATTGTCGCTCAGGCTAGACACATACTTTGCTTTGTGGCTACTTCTGAGAAAGTATCAATTCCCTGTTTAAGACTTAAATGACAAAAGGAAAAGAGGATCACCTTCTCATAAGCAACCTTCTGGGGAGACTCAGGAAACAAAAAGTTGCCAACAAGCTTCTCTGGGCAAGGAGTTATAAGTTAGACTTAGCCAATTAAAAATACTAGTCACTGTACAAAGGGATTTGAGCTACAGAAGTAGTGGTGATTTCATTGGAAATTAAGCACTGCCCAACTTGCTGAGATGTTTTGAGTGAAATAAGACCAGCAACCATTTTAATGGATAGCACATGTATGTAGAGACAACCTGACTTATCAATACACTAGAGAACTACAACCCTTTGGGAGCTGTCTTGATCCTTTTTCTCTTGTTCATTGCAACAAATGGTGAATATGGGAAGAAAATGTGCATTTACAGAGCTACGACAAATGAAATGTTAAAGAAATGCAGTACTCTATAGATTGCACAGGCCATCTTTCCCTGGCGGAGCCCTAACATCCACATGGCAGCATGAAAAGGGCAGTTTGCGTGATGAAGGATTTATCCAGAGGTGCTTCAGTGTTACTGGAGTGCAACTCCCATTATTTTGGGCAGCATAACCCAAGGCCTTTGGTTTTGTTGTCTGGAAACGACAGTAGCTACAGTTATCTTGAAGGACACCAAGCAAAGGAAGGCTAATTCCCAATATGCATTTCTTACCTGTAAGAATTATGTAGGCATATAAACAATAGGGAGGTAAAGAAAAGTAAGCCTGGCATAAACATAGCTTCTCTGTTTTTGTTTTTGGTGCCCTTACACCAGTATTGACTCCTGGCAAATATCTGTACTAATCCCTGTGGTTTTCTTGTCATGATTTTGGAAGTGGTTTGCCATTGCCTTCTTACCAGGGCAAAGAAAGTCAATGACTGGCCCAAGGTTACCCAGCTGTCTTTGTGTCTAAAGCAGAACTAGAGCACTGTCTCCTGGTTTCTAGCTGGTGTTGTAACCACTACATGACACTGACTCTTTTCTATGGATTCGAGTTCACATATTAATTTATTCTCAGGTTATTGCTTTAGACATGAAAGATTCTTTGACAAGGGATTAATGGCTGTTAGTCTTAGTGGCAGTGGGAGCTCTGAAGGGAATCTAGAATCTTCTTGATTGGCCATTGTAAAAACAGACTACTGGACTATATGGGCCAGTAGGGCAATGCTTATGCTTTTTTGAAGAAGTTAATTCATGCCATGTTTCTCAACTGTGGCAATTTTAAGATGGGTGGACTTCAACTCTCGGAATTTCCAGCCAACCAGAGATTGAGAAACATTGAACTAAGCTTTGATTTCCATCACATAATTTCTCACCATTGCCATCATCACCCAAGTGCAAATGATTTCTTTAAGCTAAACAATCATTTTCTTTCTTTTTTAATTTTACAGTAATATGTCCAAGTGACGGTAGCCATAGAGTACCAGGAAATGAAACTTTTGAATTTACTTCTACCAGTGCTGCTGGATTTGAGGAATTTGAAAAGTGGTGGGACAAATCCAAAACCGTTCCATTTTATTTGACCGTCATTCTTCTACTGTTGAATTTTAAGTCTCCGTCTTTCTTTGCCAAATTTAACGTATTAGGTATGTAGTAGTCATTCAAAATCATGCAAAATAGATTTTAGGTATCCTGACTCAATACATTTCTTATTAGTTGTGGGCCTCATTACACCAAAGATCTTTGCTTCAGTTTTTCAGCATCTTATGAAATGTAAAACTTGCCAGGGCGATAACAGACCTTGAATTAATTTGGAACAGCAAATGTTGGGGAAGATTTCGTATGTTATTTTAGTTCTTCAACCTCTCTTTCCACTGGAAAATGTTCCCTTATAATGACAGTGCTCCCACTGTGTGAGAAGATAACATTTGCTCCACTCTTTTTTCTCCAGTAACTGGAAAGCAATTTCGTCCAGAATTAATCATATTTAATGATCCCTCAGAATGATTAACTTTTGCTAGTTGACATCTCTAATTGTGTTTTTTTAAACTTTAAAAAGAGATGGTAGTAATCCAGTTGTGAATCTATCACATTGCATAGGGTCAGCCAAGGAAGAAAGAACAAATTGTCTACCTTAGCCATAACAGAAAAGTTTCAAACTTTTTGCATTGTCCTTATTTCTTCTTTTTATTCAATTGGAGATATTCCTTAAACTGGTAAAAGACTAAAACAAGACTGTGAAGAAATTCATGGGAGTTTATATTTTTGCTCATTTTGTTTCCAGTTTTTCAAAAGCTGCCTTTTTATCTGTATGCAAATATATTCACACACGTACAGTATAAGAAAGCAATAGGTGAAACAATATGAAAGTAGTAGATAAGGTGAAATGTTGTATTGCTTTTTTTTTAATATTGTAAAGCAAGGCAGCAGTGCAATCTGCTATTTGTCTTGAGTATCAGATCATGAAAATGGATTTGTAAACTATGCTCGCTTGATGTTGCAGCGGGACTGCAGTGCTATAAATTAATCATTTTTTAAATGAAAATATCCACATTTAAAACCACATCTGTATTTTGTTCCTTTTTCTAGAATTTCTAGTCTCTAAAACCTTGATTATTTTTCTTTCAGATAATTATTATGGGAATAGTAGTAATAATGATTTTAAGTTCAAAATTTGGTTAAAGTTATTTTGTCCTCCCACTAACGTATGTTCCAGTTTGGTATTGTTGAATGTGATGTTAAGTAACTTCATTTCAGTCAGTTACTATTAAAATTGATTTATAAGAAGAATAAAAAAGAGAGAGGCTGGATTGTAATATTCTAACTCTCATAGACGTTAAAGAATCATTTTTCCTCTGTCCATTAGCTTAAGTATACAGTAACTTAATATAGTTTTTTTTCTTTTCCCCACTGCAGGTACTGTCTCTGTCATTTATTTAGTTATTCTTGTTACTACGAAAGCTGCTCTTCTCGGATTCCATTTAGAATTTGATTGGACTGCAACAAATATATATTTTGTGCCAGGTAAACTTTTAAGAAGTATTTATGGACCGTTCCCTTTAAATAATTCAATAGACTGAAGGGGGCCTGCAGGGCAGGATATGCTTTCTGCTGTAGTCTTACTTATATCTATCTTGCTATAATCCAAGCCCTAATTGTCTAGAACACATCAGGCCTATCGCTTTTTCTACCTATACTGAAGGCTGGAACATGTTAAAAGAGATCTTGGTGGAGCAGGCTGTAAGGACTTAGCCTAGCAGTCAGCTAGCTTGTAATTAGGCATGTTCGAATCTCACCAGGCTCAAGGTTGACTCAGCCTTCCATCTTTCTGAGGTAGGTAAATTGAGGACCCAGATTGTTGGGGGCAATAAGCTGACCTTGTAAAAATGCCGCTAATAATAAGCAGGCATATAGAAAGAATGAAAGCTATTGCTAAACACATTGATTTGTGCTTCACAGATTGTAAGCCACCCTGAGCCTCCGGAGAAGGATGGCATATAAATGGGATTTAAAAAAAAAAGTTAACTTGTGATGACCGGGTACCCACCTAAACCTAACCCTTAAATTGGATAGTCACCACAGTGATGTTTCAACTTCAGATCTGAAGCCAAGATGGTGGTTTTATTCTTCTTGTATAAAAAGACTTGTAAAGAGTCATCAGGGGTGATTTCTTCAACTTTTGCTGGGAATATAATGTATTGTCAAAATAAGCTCTGAAAAATATTGTTTTCCTTTGCTGCTCTTTGATTAGATTACTCTTTATTTTCTTGGGCAATCCTTCTGGGGAGTCATTATGCAGGTGCTAAATTTAATTATTCCTAGACAATAACATACAGCTAAGGGAATTACACATATGGTTTCCTCCTAGAGTTTTCTCCTCAGTTTGTTCATATTTTATAGACAGTCTTCCAGTTTCCCAAACACCACATGGATTGGTAGCTATCAGCCGTTATAACAAGAACAAAACAAAATGCTTAACGATAGTTTTCAATGCCATTCTTTTCTTCAGAAAAAGATGGATGGAAAATAGCCTGTAACAAGAAGTTCTTGATGTTTTGTGAACATTGCCTTGAAAGTGTAGGTTTTTGATATGAGAGACTTTATAGAATTGTTCTATCTAAAGAAAAGGGTTGGAAGAGGGCCCTTAAGAAACTGGATTGTGGTAGCAATCTGGCAGAGCTACTAAATCAGAACAAGTACTTGTGAAACAGCCATTCCACTATGGCCACATGGCTGTCAGTATTTTTCATTAATTAGAATCCACTAAGATCTCCCAAACTTCTGCTTTGCTTTCCTTCTCTGCTTTGTTGAACAGAAAGATGTTTCCTTCCCCCCCCCTTCCTTCCTTCCTTCCTTCCTTCCTTCCTTCCTTCCTTCCTTCCTTCCTTCCTTCCTTCCTTCCTT
>JANHFR010010129.1:382835-398387 GCA_032468015.1 Mimophis mahfalensis | reverse complement strand
TCTTTTCTGTGGGAAACGGGTCCAAATGGCTCTTTGAGTGTTTAAGTTTGCAGACCCCTGCTTTAGACTGTAGCCCAGACTAATGTTCACAGATCTCACCAGCAGTCTAGTGTTTCCTAGTATATAGTATATACTCAAGTGAAATAAAAGAAGTTAAAAGTTCAGACACTGAGATCACGGTTTATTCTATGAGCAAGTATTGACTGGATATAAAATCTGTGACAATCTCCATTTTTCAATTCGTATCATTCCTATCCTGCCTGAGTAAAGCAGCTGCTGAACAGACAGCAATGTACCATGGAGCGGAAGCATTTTCTGCCAGGGAAAAAGCGAGTTCCATAAGCTGTTGATTTTCAGTTTGGGTTTGAAGATCCCATTCCAAAGAGTTACATGAATTATATCTATCTAAAGAGAAATTAAGGTCAAAATTACTTACTGAAATTGTCTGTTTGTTTAATTCGTCATTTTCTGTTGCTTCAGGGGCTTGGAAAGAATCTGGGTTTTATCAAATTTAACTGGAGCAGATAGATAACTTTCTCAGGCAATGTAGTCATGAGAGTAATGCAACAAATATAAAAAAATAAAAAAATAAAAATGGAATGTTGTAGAATAGAATAAGTGAGTTAATGTTTTTCTGCACATTGCAGCTTTCTATGATTCTATTATGTAGAACATTATAGTTCTATGATTCTGGGAAAGACTGTGGGATTGTAGATAAATGTTCAAATGGAGTTGAACTGGAGTATCCAAGTGAAGATCCCTACTTCAGAAGAATGAAGTCAACCAGGATTACTCATGGCAGGTTCAAAAAAGGTCAAGAGGATGTTGATAGGGACATGGATTGATGCCATGATTGTGGCTGTCATTTTGACTTTTTAAATTAAAATATTCCTCTAGAATCTTACATCTGTTTTTCTGCTACATGAACCACAACTTGTCCACAGTGTCATTTACTGAAAAAGACATATGCTGAATCATATTTGGTTAACCATGGTTCACTGAATAAAGGCACTTGGTGCCTGCTTTTATTCAGCACAGGCCAATGGCAACCCTAAGGAGAAGAGACAGGGAGCAGGAGTCAACTTGCTAACTAAGTAAATCTTGATTACTGTTATTGAAATGGACCAGAACACAAAGCACAAATCTAAAGAACTGAATAGACTACACTCTGTCCAAGATGTTGCATAAGTGCCTGTTTGGAGATAGAATCCAAAAAGAGAAGAAGGGGTAGAAGAGGAAAGGGGATGGAATGAGCTGTCAGGGAAGACACAATATTGCAAAGATTTGGGGGATTGTTGAGTATTATCTCTATAGTAAAGTTGCCCAGTGAAAAGGAAATGCAGTGAACCACAACTTTTTTTTTTTATATGGAAGAAGTCATAGCATTTGCTTCAAATGATGAGCAACAATCATGAAATAAAACTCAAAAGACTGATTTAGAATGTGGTCCAATTTCTGAAAGAGGAGTTTGCAGACAAAAAAGGATAAATAAAACTGAGCATGCTTATTATTCAGTTTCAAGGAATTTACAATAAAGCATATGGTTTCCCCACGGTCCCTTTTATTTGTACAATAATATTGTAAGGATAGGCTAGTTGAGAATTGGTGACAGAAACATCTACACCACAGTGAAAAAAACAAAATGGCAGCTGCAACTATCTGGCCAAAGATCTGTCCCCTTTTAGCGTGTTCCCATCTCAACTTTTTTTTTAACAAACTCTCCCCATCCTTCCATCACTTGCCTCTAATTCACTCTCTTTTGTACGCCATGAAGTCTGGAAGATTTTTCCTTCATTCATCACGGGAATAGAGCCTTTATCCAGTGCTGTAATTTACCCACATTGTACTTTAATGTGTGGAAAAGTAAAAGGCACTGCTAGACTTGAAGCATCTTCTCCCCAGCTAAATGCTATAAAAAGCATCCCATAAAAGAAGACACTTTTATAATTTCCATGTGTCATTTGGTACCCATATTTTTTGAAAAGGAAAAGTTTGGTTTTTAGCAATGGTCCAAAATGACTCATTTTTGAGAACGTGATGGCTTCATTAGCGTTAATCTCCAAATTTATAATAGCTTTTTTTCTTTGTGCCTTTGAATGTATGCTAAATTGGTTTATGTGTGTGTGTAACTACTGTAACTGCTTTAACCCACAGCCCTAAAATCACTGTATTATTGTATCCACTTAATAATTAAAAACAATATATTTTCCATTTATTGGGGCACCGGGCAATTAATTCAAACAATAAGTATCATTATTCCATGGTTTAACTGTTCCAGGATTTGTCCTGTAACTCATTTTCCGTATAATAATTGGAACAAGCTGATTTTATTTGTTTGCTGTTTCTTGTATTTTAACTACAGGTCAGAGATCTTTCAATTGCCTACTTTTTAGTCAGTTTAACGTATCTCTATGTGGGGGTGCTAATCTTCGCCTCTTTTCCATCTCCACCATTGAGCAAGGAGTGTATAGAACAGGTACAAAAACCTTTAACTTGGGGAACTTTGTTTAGCTTGCTAAGAATTGATTATGTGTAAACATTGCTCTCTTTTCTTCTGTCTGCATCTGCATTTAATATAATGTTATTATCAGACCCACTTTCACTTGATGCGTCAGGTCAAATTTATGAACAATGCCATACTTAAATAATACCACATTTTTCTAATTAAAGCTATTTTAGCACCATTAAATACTAGCTGCCAGTTGCACCAATTGGTATAACCCATTGTACAATTTTTTTTCTACCACTTCAGGGCAGATAATACTCTAAAGAAAAGTTGGTTACTTTTTCAAATTAAGAAATTTGATTCAGATGAGTCTGTCTTGGTTTAATTAGCTGACGTAGTGAGCTTTTTAGCTTGTACATTCATCTCCTTTGAGCTAAAGAAGCTAAAACTAAAGGAAGAAGTTTCTAATTAAGCATAGTTTCCCTTTTTCGTCTCAAATGAAAAAAATATGTTTATCAGTTGTGCAACAACTGGAATCCTTAGGCTATTACATGAAGTTCCAAGCTGCTAAATTTATTTTCCTGATTCAAATGAAATGTGAAATAAGGGCTAATTAGGGATTTCCTGGATTATTCTCACCTTGAACAAACATTTCATATATAGGCCAAATATTTATTCATCAGATGGTTTACACAGCTGAGATGACATCCAGATTGGTGCAGTGTCTAATTAAAGTATAGTATTATTTTCCAAATGGTAAACAGTGGTTATATGGAAGTATGCTGGTATAACCTGGACTTGTGCATAAATGAAAATTATCTGTGTAGCTGGAAAAGAAAACAGGTCATTAAATAAAAAATTGTTTTTCTATAATGTTTTACAATCCCTTCTCCAGTATAGCTGGGCATCTCAAAATAAGTTTTATGCATCTGAAGACAAGCATTTGTCTAGGCAACTTTGTCAAAATAAATTTCTTTAAGGAAACACAGAACACACAAATATAAAAATGCATCTCTGTGTTAAGAATATAAAAAGCACAAAAGACACAAAACTTAATTTACAGTTTTTAAAATTCTGGAAGCAAACTATTATAAATAATTAAGCCCATATTTCATTTGTGCTTCAGGAACAAAATTCCATAACTTCATGTATAAGTGTTGCCACAATTAAAAAAACAAATACGAAGCAATTATAGGGTTTTTCAAGTCTTATGTATTCCAATTATGATCATAATACCTTGATGTGTTATATATTCTCTATATAGAAATGTCTTTATGTTCATTGCTTTAGAATCCTTGATATACATATAGACTATAGAGGAAAAGGAAATGACAGCCCCATTTCACTTGCATCACTAACTTTTCTTTTTGTTAGAATTTTTTAGATAATTTCCCCAGTAATGACGTCATGTCATTTCTTGCAAGAATATTCCTGCTGTTCCAGATGGTGACTGTATACCCACTGCTTGGTTACTTGGCACGAGTTCAGTTTTTAGGACATGTCTTTGGAAATGTTTATCCAAGGTAAACCACTCCTTAGTTCTATTTCTTGTTTTCACACCCATGCCATATAGAAATATTCTGTCACATTGCCACTGTTAGAACAAACTTTCTATTGTGGTTAGTGATGGCTTTTCATTCAAGCTTCATGTCAGTCTCAGGGAGGGAGTGTTTGATTTGTGTGTGTGTGTGTATGTTTAAAATGATATGTAAACAACGCCATTGATATTTCTGTATGTTATTTTAGAGCAATTAACCAAAATTTGGCACCTTGATTACATTGATTGCAACTGTAGCTTGGTGTAATGTGCAAGTGGGATGCATGATTTCTTTATGGGTTTTTTGGCTTTTTTTCCCCTACTCCACCCAAGCCTCATACTTGTCTACAAAGTGCATACTCTAGTAAGAACAGCTAAAAAAATAAGGCAAAACCAAGCAAAATTGGCTAAATTAGCATGATGTTTTTTTTAAATTTGAAGAAGAAGAATTCTTGTTTACTAATTCAGGAGTCATCCTTATCATGAGGTGAACATTTTATCTGCTTTTCTTCAAAGAGTTTTCTGACAGATAAAGGTTACGTTAACAACTGCAAGACTCATAAGTGCTTCTAGTTGATAGTGACCTTTAGAAAAATGGGTTCTCAGACAATATTCTTGATTTTATTATATGGCTCAGGACTTTTAGAAGAAATAGCAGACTATTTGTATATGCAATAGCTCCCTATCCAGGCTTTGACTCAATTCAGACCTATTTAGTTTCAGCAAGAAAGCCGTATTGTTTGCCACCAGACCTCAGGTTTTAATCAAATACCACTGAAAGAGGCCCATACCGTGTTGTAGTTCTCCATTCATTGTGATTTAGTGATTACTAAACAATTTTAGTAACTAACATTTGAAAAAATTACGTGGTGACTAGGGCAGTAACTACTATCTGCTAACAAGGAGAAATTAAAGACTCTGTACATTTGAGAGAGAGAGAGATCCAGTTTGGTGCATTGCTTAAGGTGCCAGGCTAGAAATTGGGAGAGTATGAGTTCCAGTCCTGTCTTAGGCACAAAGCAACTTGGGGACTTTTAGCCAGTCGCTCTCCTTTCATACCTAAAATCACAAGAGAACAGTAAAATAATAATAAAAACAGAGAACAAAATATGGAGCAAACAACTCCCAACACTCAGAACAAACTACATTTCCCAAAAGGGAGCCTGACTCACCCTCACCAAAGGTTTTCAAGGCTCTTTTTGAAATACCAGCAAGGTGGGGCCATCCAGATCTTGGGGGACCTCTCCTTTGAGAGGGCAAGCACTATGGCAGAGAAGATGAGTTTTAAGGAATCCCAATAGGTGGCATTGTTTAATCAAAGGAACCCAAGCAGTGTAGCCTGTAGGACTTTGTAGGTAACAACCAGCATCTTGAATCACACCCTGAAGCAACCTGGTAACTAGTGAAGCTTATGAAGCAAAGGAATTACATGAGCAAAGTTAAGCACACTGATCACTCACACTACTGCGTTATGGATCAAATGAAGTTTCTGGGCAGCCCAGTGTAGAAAGAATGGCAGTAGACAAGCTGCAAGATGACCAGGTCAAGAGGGACTGTCTGAACATTTTATTTTAAGGTCCCAAATGTACAGATATAGTTATTTGCTGTTTTTTCGATGGCTGCCACTGTGCTCTAAAAAAGGGACTTTAGACCCAGATTTTCTCTCTCAAAGTTGAGATAAAAATACGGACTTGCTCTAACTATTAGTTCAATTTAAAGAGTTGACAATGGAAATAATTTATTTGCTGGTCTGTGACAATTTCCTGGAAACTTAGTGTGTTTAGAAACACATTAATCCCAGGTTATTGTGCTAAGTGGAGATCTGTCAGTTTTCCAAAAGTTTCAGCTACATCTAATGCCAGTTCTAAGACTCTACTTCCTGATGTGGAGGCCAAGGAAGTGTATTTATAGTCAGGTTCTGGCACACGCGCTGGCTTTGTGCACTCTTCAGCACCACCGCAATTTTAAAGATGCTATGTTTTCTCAAACAGCCAGTTGGATATTGTGATAAAGCATCAGGCTAGAAAACAAGAGACCATTGTTTCAGTTCTCCCTTTGCTACAGATCCAGCTTGGTAATTTGGAGCTAGTTGCACTCTCTGAACTGTAGTTAGAAGGCAATGGCAATCCTCTTCTAAAGTCTTGTGAAGAACACTGCACAGACTTATCAGCAATGACTCAAAAAAAGAAAAGGGGCTTCTGAACTGTTTCATTAAATTCAGGTTATGCTCCATAAAAAATAATGGGCAATAATTTATTTTTACAAATTTATGTAGCGTCCCAAATCTTTTTCTTTAGGTAATTGTGATAGGACTGGCTTTGTTCAGGTTGCCTCAAGGTTCATTTATAGTCATAGACTACAAGCATCAAACAATAAATGTGTAAACCACTCTGATTGTGGCTTTGCTTTGGCAGGAGACTTACTACTTAACGTTTTGAATTAAAGATGACAGGAATAAAATAGTATAATCTTGCAAGTCTGAAAACACTTTCCATCCTCTCTTGCCTTTACTTCCGAGAAGATTAGAGAAGGTGCCTTCTGAGATCCTCTGTCCAATCTCACCCCTCGTTTGAACTCAGGTGTCTTTTATCAGACTGCTGTCTAGGCTGCAGCTCTTCCTACTTTCTCCCAAAGTTATTCTCATAGCCTGTTATAGAATCAGACATGCAATGACACTACTTGGTGATCAGAATTCTTTCAAACAACCTACCCCTCTCTGTGGACCACAGCGGGTGATTGAAATCCAATGTATCAGGGTGGGAAAGGCTACTAAAAATAACTGTAAAAGGTGGTAGTGATTTCTTTAGTGAATAGAAAGTCTAACTTTTGCCTTGATCGGTGAGGATCCATTTTTAAATATACTAAATAACAATATGCAGATTTTTTTAAAAAAACTATATTGTTTAAAATGACCTCTGTGCAATAGTGAACACAATTTCGAAGGAGGTCTCTGTGATGCTCTAACGAACAAGGGCACTAACTTCTCTTATTAAATATTAGACCCTTAATCTTTAACGAGTTAATTTGGAGGGAAGCAGGGATTTGCTTGCATTGGGATTTATTTATTTATTTATTATTGCTAAACTTTATTTAGAAGCTGTAGTTCATAATCTACATAGTTAACCACCACTCATTCAGCAACCATTCAAAGTTACAAGAGAATTAACTTGAAATAAGAAAATGTAGCTTAGCCAATACATCATGTTAAACAAGCCATTAATGGAGGGCAGGGTTGTGGAATTCAGTTTCTTATAGATTACAACTGTTTAATAAACTATTTTTGAAAAAAACAGTAGAAAGAACACCATGTAAGGAAAGACTGTTCAGGTGTTTTAATTTTTATAGAATGATTCATACATCATATAAACCATATTTAGTAATTACATTACAGTGAATAAACATTTATTTTATGATTGTAGAACTTACTAAGCAAAAGCCAAACCACATTTATACTACAGTATATTTCTTATAACATCAAGATGTGACTAATATATCAAATATCATGTTTCATTTTTTTGGGACATCTCAGTGGATGTTTACAAAGGGTTACATGCCAATCTTTTTATGCTGGGCATGTAATATATTTGACAAACTCTTTTATATGTGTTGGGCTTGCCTTATGCTTGTCCCATATTCGTATTACTGTTAGCAAAAATGCAGTATAAAGTGACTAATGAGGTATTAAATTATATTCCAAAAATCTGGCACATTCTGATTTATGATGAACTCTGGACTCACTAAATCACTAAGATAACTTTGTACTGTTGGAAAGAAGTAACGACCCCAGGTTTAAAAAATCCTGGATTGAAGAAATAAGGTGACTGAACTTTTAAATTGAATTTATACAGTAGATGTAATGTATGGAATTACTTTATGATTCTGTATGGTCAAACTTTATTTTTTTAAAGGATAAGTACCCTTTTATATTTACTTTATATGTTTATTCTAATATTTATGTGGTGTGTGTGCGGGGGGGTGTGGGTGTGTTTTTGTAGATTTTCACGGGTACAGGTTTTTCATAGATTTTCCTGGGTACAGGTACACATATATATGCTACTTTTAGCAGGGATGAATAGTGATTGTGCCTTTTTTCATTTTAATTTTTTAATATAGGTTGTTAGGTTGTTTTCTGTTTTTAGATTTTCTTTTTCCTTGTTTGTATAATAGCAATAGGGATAAATATATTTAAAAATAATAAGTCATAATGTCCAAGTTGTTTTTTTGTGTCTGGTTTCTTTGTTTAAAATAGCAAGAATCCCATTTCTAAGGGTGTGAGGCTTCTGAATCAGTATTTAAACGGGATGGTGTGTTTGTATTAACAGATAGGCCTTGTTCAGAATGTGAAAACTTTTACAAGTTTAACTTTCTGCTTAGAAAATTTAAGAAGGTCGGACAGGATACAAAACCATTCTTGTTTATGCTATCTCTAAAGAATGAGTTTGATGAAAATGGTTCTTAGGTGTGAGTCCTGCAAACCTAAATATTTATTTAATCTAAACATTTATTTTAAATCTTTAAAATTTGCTTATGCATATATTTATAATGTTATGATTTCCACTTCTCTGAAGATTCTTTACTGATACTCATTAGTTTGGTTGAGCAGCTCAGATCATTCCTGGATCCAAAATATGGTTTTTCATGTGGCGAATGTGTTTTAGTGTATTTTATTATACTTTAGAGAGCAGTAGTTCTCAACCTTCCTAATGCCACGACCCTTTAATACAGTTCCTCATGTTGTGGTGACCCCCAACCATAAAATTATTTTCACATACACCTGGATTTATATTGAAATATGTGTTTTCCGATGGTCTTAGGGTCCCGACCCACAGGTTGAGAACCACTGTTATAGAGTATATGGATGGCATCTTAGAGTATATGCAATGACTGTTCATATGTATGCATGCATAAAAGAGAGTGAGAGAAATAGAGATTAGTGTACTTTTATGAATTTTGGCACGACAAATAGAAAAGAACCTTAGAGAACTGATGGTAGCTATATTGTATTCAAAATACCAGTTTAGGATTTGGCTGTTGAAAGAATCACTATAAAAGCTCATTTCATGTAAAAGTAATTGGCTTTAGTGGATGAGCCACAGAAATGGAAAGGTTTTTACTAGCTTATTGAAACCAATAAAAAGGGTTGATCTTAACATAGAGTTACAAAGTTTGGTTTTTCTCTTTTTCTTTCTTAGTTTTTTCCACGTGCTGGTTTCGAACATTATCATTGTAGGAATTGGAGTTGCAGTGGCCAGATTCTATCCAAATATAGGGGGAATCATAAGGTACCCTTGAAATATGAATTGATTGTTATGCTGAAATGGATGCAGGACTATGCTAACTATCATGTAAAATTTAAATAAAATAGTGGGTGATTCTCATATATAGAATCTGCATGCAGCAAACTAAAGTGATAAAATTGTGAGATAAGCCTCAGAATTTCACCTTTTTTTTACATGTTTTCCTTACATGGAACAATTCAATACAGACACATTCTGGCCTTTTCTTAGTCACTACCATAGTATTTGTTTTTTGCAGCAAGAAATATCCAAATTCAATTTCTTTCACATTCAGAGGCATTGAAAAATCTGAATTATGCAAATGAACCCACAGATGCGACAATTGATCTCTCCTCTGCAAACAACATTTTATAATTCTTATATAATGCTGATGTATGTATAGATCAGGCTAGACAGCTGGATAACCCCAGGCTGTGGGTGGAGAACCGGAAGTCATAGCTCTAGTGTGACTCCCATAATCAAACAAGCAAAAGGGAAAAATAAACTAAAAATAAAGGGGAAAGAAAGAAAATCCCAGTGACACCTATAAATGCCACACGCCTCCGATTCATATACATCAGTGACAATTATGACAGAATTGTGAGTGCTCAAAAAAAATTAAATGTTGCCCAATTCTGTTGTATAATAAGGTATCAAGGGTGAGCAGGCAATTTCTTTCAAAACACTTCAGAAAAGTTTCCACTATTCCAAGACAGGAATCCTAAATTAACAGCTGCATCCTAGCTGGAGTACTCCTAGCACACCAGAATCCTAAATTAGCAACTATATCAGTAGCCATGTTTCTAGGGAAGCTGGAAATTGTAATTCAGCAACATCTGGAATGCCACTGCTTACCTGTCCCTATCTAATCTCATTTATTTCTCTCACAAAATATTTGTATTTAGTATAGCACATAAAGATAGAGGCTTTGTATTCTATTACAGAGTGTTTGTCACCTTATTATTCCTATTTTTTTCTGTAAGCAAAAAACCCCCAAACTTGCAAATAAAATAATTGAAGCCCAGCTACCATCAAGTAGCTAAGAATATTAAAAATGGCTTTATGATCGAGCCTTCCTTCAAATCAGCTTTCTTTTCCATTGGTTTTTTCCCCTTGTAGTAATAACAAACACTATTACCAAAATTCCACATTTTAAAATTGCATTTTAGATCTGTGCCATGTGTGTTTTTTAGCATTTTTGTGCCACATAAGGTCTTCTTAATTGATTTTTTAAAAAGAGTTTGGAAATTTTTTATCATAAATGTCTTCCCCATCTCCTTTTATTCTCAAAGCTCCTCATGTTTTCCCCTTTCAATTTTATTTATTTGTTTTTATTCCACCTTCTTTACTTTTATTAATGACTTAATGTGGCAAACTGTACCCATTGCTCCTTCCTCCTACTGTTGTTTTTCTCACAATTCCAATTTCACCTGAACTTTCTCCATGTGAAAAATCTTGGATCCTGATTTTTTTTTTTTAAAATACCTCTTGGACATCCAACCACATATTCCCACCCTTTCGTTCTATTGTGAGCAACAGGAACAAAGAACAAATGAATTTAAATAAGCAAGCCTTCGCTAAGCAATTTTGTGCAGTCATCCGAATGCACAAAGGAATGCTTGTGATTGGTTCCTTTTCTCTCTACAAAAGAAGTACTCTGCCATGAACCCATCTGGTGTTCTTTATAAAAATATGAAGGACCATTTTTTAAAAAAAAAATCGGAAGAAATTTTCTCTGGCCCTTCGTATCAGATGCAAGCTGCAGTCTCACAGCCTCTGAGATCAAGCTTTTGTGATTGCTCCCTTCACCCCACTCAAGAACTATTGAAAGAATGATTGTGAAGTTTGTTTGTTTGTTTGTTTGTTTGTTTGTTTATTTCATTCATTCATTCATTCATTCATTCATTCATTTATATACCGCCCTTTCCCTGAGGATTCAGGGCGGTTTCCAGAGAAACAAACATAGAATACAGAATTAACAAAACAAAAAGAAACAACCCAACCCCCCCAATCTTTTAGTCTAGACCGGCCGATGCGAAAAGGAAGGTCTTTGGTTCTTTGAGGAAGGTTCCAAGATCCGGAGCTTTTCGCAACTCGGTCGGCAGATGGTTCCACAAGGTGGGTGTTCCAACCGAGAAGGCCCTACCCCTAGGGACCGCCCGTCTGCATTCTGAAGTTGCTTGAACACTGCATAAATGCTATTGATTAATGCAGCACACTTTGGTGTTGCAGAAAATTACTGCAGTGGGAGCCTAGTGGGCAGCATTTACACTATTGAATTAAAGGATAAAAGAATCATTTTCTCCAATTAAATGTGATAATTGTTGTGCCAGATGTCCTCTGTGTGCCTAAAACTTGCATATGTCCAGCAGCCTTGTAGAATTTGTCCCCTTTCCTTGGCCATGACATATCTTGCCATTTTGTAAAACACAAGAACAGTGTTCTCATTTTGTCTTATAGTAGCACAGTCTTCCTGACCCTGAATATAATCTTTACTTGTATATGCAGAAACTCCACTGACTCAAGCAAAATTTGTATAGCTCTATTGTCAATTTATCTTCAATTAGTTGTATTAAATAGTCAAATGTAGGAATGGAGGGGCGAGGAAAGGAATCTGACCAAAAGGAACAGGAGTAGCTATCATGTATTCACAGCAATATCATTTGTAGTCTTTTCTTGTGGGGTGATTCTGATGTCCATCATGCAGTAAAAGTTTTAAGGTAACGAAGCACATTGAAATAACTGCTCTGGTTTGGCCATATACTAAGGCAGGGTGTAAAACTCGATTTCATTGAGGGCTGCATCAGCATTGTGTTTGTCCTTGGAGGTGGTGGGGTGAGCATGGCCAGGGTAGGTGTGGCTAGCTTGATGTCACTCATGTCAGAGGCACCTGTGATGGCCCGAGCGCTCTGTCAGTGAAAATGGGCTCCCAAGCTCCATTTTCGCTGCCACGGCATCCTGCAACCCTCTACCAGAAAAAATGGAGCTCTGTTTTTGCTGGCAGAGGCACCATCGGCTGGTCCTTTGCTGTTTCCAGGGTGGGCCCGATCTAAGCCCCCCACGGTCCCAATCCAGCCCTGGGACTTCAGTTTGACACCCCTGTACTAAGGTTTATTTTGCTTAACATTGGAAAAGATTTGTCTTGATAGCTAGCGTGTATTTTTTTTAATAATAAATATAAATCAATTTAACTACCCAACCAAGCACATTGTGGCTGTCTTCAGTGCTTATTCATAATTATTTTAACCGTGGACACTGAGGTAACCCAATTTTCTGGGTTTGCTCAGCATACTAAACCATACTACACGGGACTGCAGTTTCTGAATAAAATGTTGTTGGCTAGCTAGTTTGTTATACATGGGACCTGTCACTGAATAGATATGTAGAGATTGTAGCCTGAAAAAATAAAGATATAAACATTTGTTGTTTTCTTCCAGATATTCTGGAGCAACCTGTGGCCTCGCCTTTGTATTTGTATACCCATCCATCATCTATATTATCTCCTTGCATCGGGAAAATCAGCTGACATGGTTTGCACTAATCAGCCATTTTTTGATAATTCTTCTAGGAGTGGCAAATTTGATGGCACAATTTTTAATTTGAAAATCAATCTTAAATCAGAGTTCTTTCTTTGTAAGAGGTGCAGGAGTATCAAAAGGTTACCTTGAACAGTATTATAAAAATTGTATCCTAGAGTATTATAAAAGTTATGCAGCAGTAGATGTGTAGACTGCCATCTTTCAATCTTAGTGTGTGCCAGAAAAAACCAACAATAGCATACAAACTTGTAAAAAAATGGAGGCTGCATCTTGGAATATGAAGCACCAAAGCAAATGGACGGAACTAGGTGAATTTCTGCTTCAATTTCAAGTAGAAATGGAAATTATTTGGGAATTATTACGTTATTTTTATAAATTATAATTTTTTTTCTATGTGGAAAAAGCCATCTAAGAAACTGTAGACAAATAAACAAGGGATTTTATTGAATTAGAAAACTGTATATTGCTACTGTTAAGAAGAGTGTTTTGTATTCTTTTACTGTTGAAATGCAGCACATACTAAATCATGAAATACCGCTAACATTAAACTATATATTTTGAGATATTCCTGATTGCCTAAAACAGGGGTGTCACACTCACGTCATCACAGCATCGTCATGTGATATATCAGGACTTTTCCGCTCTTCACTAAACTGGGCGTGGCTAGCGCGTGACGCATCCAGCTTGCGGGCTGGGAGTTTGACAGCCCTGGTCTACAATATCTGGACAAAAAGGGAGGTTTTCTTACATTTCGTGGCACAAAGACAAAGAATGTTTTATCCATTTTCTTTGGACTTGGCATGGAAGGTCTAGAATTAATATGAAATGTACTGGATCTATTTTGCACAGCAGTTTAAAGTATCCCATTTTAAATCTAAAAAGTCATCAATAATTGTACAGTGAGCTCAAAATGTTGACTTGCATTGCTGTAGCAACCCTCTCCCTAAAGTGCAAAGTGTGGTTGTGAAACTTTTTGTATCTTTTCAGGGTGGTGGTGGTGTTCAAATTACTGTTTTGACTCAAATCTGAGACGAACAAACCTATGCTTACCTTTTGCTGACTCTGGACATGTGTTACCTGTCTCTTGGCATCATGGCTATTAAATCTTATACTTTGAGGATGGGTTGCTTTTTACGTTTGAAAGACCCTATCTGCACTGCATCAGCACCTTGTGTACATACACACCCTGAATGCATCCCTCTGTCTTCCAGCCTTCTGAGGGTTGCAACTTCTCCAAAGCTATGAAGAGGATAATTAGGAAAATTTTTGCTGCAGCTCAACTATTTTCCTTCATATTACTGGTACTTTCTGGGTAATGTCAGAGAAAAGCCAATATAGTAATCCTAAGCAGGTTTGCTTAAATGTGGGGAAGCCCCAGTCAGCCCCTAGTGATCTTGCTAAAGATTTCTGCTTTTCCACCTCTCTTGACACTTGGACTGTCTCTTAGAAATGGTGTACCAATTTTCTGTCTCCAGCACTTATCTTAACAACAGGTTGACAAGAAGGAAATAAATAAGACTCCACCTACTACAGCTTGATCAGGGAGAGAAGTGATAAATATGAAAGCATATGAAAATAGTGGGACTGCTTTGGATGTACACTTGGAAACACCATTGCGATTCATTGACTGGGAGATTGTGCTTACATTATTGTAGCAGGATTTTCATGAGCATCGGGAGGATGCAGCCAACACAATACCCAGAACTTCCATCATGCTCACTGTGTATAGGTTTTTTCTTTTTATTTCCTCCAGGCACAACCTCTCAGTGTTTATTTTCTGGCATGAAAACTACCACATTTACAAAAACATCTTTGGGGACTTCTTCAGAGCTGTTCTTGCAGTGTAGCCATCTGAGAAGGCAGACCGTGTTCAAATGTCATGCATTTAGGCCTAATGACATACAGTGGAACCTCGGTTTACAAACGCTTCGGTTCACAACCAATTCGGTTCACAACCAAAAAGTCAGCCAAATGTTTGACTCAATTCACAAACAAATCCTCGGTTCACAGCCAAACTTCCTGAGGACAAAGAAATCTCAAGCGAGAAAACACTAGAAGGAGAGCATCCTTCCATTGCGGAGACGGACTATCCCGCAAAACAGCAACCTCTCTCTCCCTCCCTCAGAATCGACTGACTGAACAATTTTCTCGGTTGTTCATGGTTTTCTCAGTGTTAGTATTAAAGGATTTTACTGTTACACTGTGCGTTCTGTGGCATATTTAACTACAGTACTGTATTTGTGTGCTTTAAAATCTTTTAAAAACACAATAGAGTTCATTGGGGTTTGGAACAGATCAATCGTATTTCCATACAACCCAGTGGGAAAATTTATTTCAGTTCACAACCAACTCAGTTTACAACCAAAGTTATGGAACCAATTGTGGTTGTGAACTGAGGTTCCACTGTACTTGCTTGAGAGGACACTTAATTCCCCACGACTTATTCTCAGTCTGCCATCAAGATCTGGATCTGCTTCCTTGTAGGACCTATTCTGTGCATGTCAGGCAAGAATCAAAGGAGAAAAAGCTCTCTTTTCCCTTGTAGTCCTTTAAAAAAAAACTTCTGTTGGAAGAACGCTTGTTCATTTCCATAAATTGTGCCCTGGTGTAATGCTTGGAGGATCAGCCTATCCAGAGGAGGAGCCATGGTGGTGCAGTGAGTAGAGTGCTGTATGTAAGTACTTAGCTGCCAGCTGCCTGCAATTAGGCAGTTCAAATCTCACCAGGCTCAAGGTTGACTCAGACTTCCATCCT
>JANHFR010010129.1:343007-368618 GCA_032468015.1 Mimophis mahfalensis | reverse complement strand
CATCCTTTCGAGGTAGGTAAAATGAAGACCCAGATTGTGGGGGCAATAAGCTGACTGTGTGAAATGCCGCTTGGGGGGCGGGTGGGGCGAGAGCCATAATGAGCAGGCATATGCATGGAATGTGGGCTGTTGCTAAACACTGTAAGCCGTTCTGAGTCTTCGGAGAAGGGCGGGATATAAATGGGATTAAAAAAAAATATTGGATACATTTGAAATTTCCCTCAAATTTTGATTAACCTGCAACCCCTTCCCTCAATCTACAGGTTTTTTTCACCATGGCTTCAAAATGTCTAGAAATTTTCTATCTCAGTAATGAAAGTTTCATAATGTATGATACATGGATTACAGAAATAATAAATTGAGGGTTTAAATGAGATGTTCATTGTGCATTGAATATAATTTCTTTAGTTGTAATCTCTTTATAAACTATATCATCCTCTTGACAGATTTTGCTGATTAGATGATTTGATCTGAGTTTTTGATAAGAAAACATAAACCTTGTCTAAGCATTTAAAGTCATCATTCCTAAATGGAAAACTACAGAACTTCCAACTGCAGAAAGGGAATGGGAGATCAGACAGACAGACAGACAGACAGAATTAAATACATTAATTACAGCATTTATAATTAAAGTTACACCTCTTTTGAGCTTCTGAGTAAGCTTCAGAAAGGATAAATTACATATGTAATGCAATGTAAAGTATCTCATCTAATGAGACTATTAAACCAACAATATTTTTCAGTCTCATGGAAAAAAGTCATGCCTGCTATAATGAAAAGCTGATGCAAGATCTGAAGCAACTTCCAGATTTTTTTTGAAGCACGTATACCCCCAAAGTATATCCGTTTTCATTGTTCTAAGTAATTTTCTTCCTAGTGGAGCTGATGGAACAGTTCAAGTATTAGATTTTCATTTGGCTTTATTCATATTTAATTCCAAAGCTGTGAGTAATTTAAGTTCAATAGTTGTTCAAATTTGTTTGACCACTTCCTGTAACTCTAGTACCAAAAATAATGCTAAACTGGAACTGAATCAGTATGGCTCTTAGTTATAAAATGATTAAAATAGTACACTTGGGACAAATCATAATTTGTATACTCAAATATATACATAATACATGATGATTTAGATTGTGAAAAAAATTAGAAAAAGAGAATTGGGAAGCAGCGCTCCAAATTGTGCCCTCTGTGTAGTTTCTGCTGTGAGGTTCTGTGGTGTTTAAGTGCATAAGTTCCATCTAGATTTCATACAAGATCCTACAAGTCAAAAATGCAGAATTTAATTAGGATTATGTCATGATTCATCTTCTTTCATATCTGTTGCAAAAATATGAAGTTACCATACTGACAAACACGTATTTCAGAAAAGCCAATGTTTCCCTACCTCAGCATCATTAGATGTGTAGATTTCAATTTGCAGAATTGAAGTCTCCATCTCTTAATGTTGTTGAAGTTGAGAAGAACTGGATTAGATGAAAATGCTGGAGTTCTTTTTTCTTTAAGTCACTATACTTCGATCTATGTCTTCCACTCTGATGTAATGCAGAACTGAGAATTGATGTTTCTCTGTGTTTGTAGGTGAGTGATACAGTATCCCATTCCTCATTGAGTGAATGACAACATCTTTGTTAACTTAGGAATCATAAGCTTCTGGGATCTTATGGTATAAAATTACAAGAGTAAGAAATGTCAGATTTTTAAAGGAATCACAGGTACAGCTTGTGATCAGATAAGTATAACAAAAAGAAATATAGTAAATAGAGATCAGTTTAGTGGATGTCAGCTGCAGCAGGCAAAATCTGATCATATACTGTATGCTTCTTTCCATGTGTAAAAATCCCATTTGTCATGTATATATATGTGTAGAATATGAAAAAATATGCATGGCAAAAATCCCATTCCTGTTTCCTGCATGTATAAAATTATTAAAATACGTATCTGAGAGATACCATTCATTGTTTTATGAGTGCTGTTTGGATCTGATGGATATTCTGCTTTTCCTCCATTGGTCCATTACATTGAGGGTTTAGTGTGTTATGATGAGATTAAGGAAAGTGATTATTTCTTTTTTTGTGTTTGGTCAGACAGCCTCACTTGGATATTGTGTTCAATTCTGCATACCACCGTTTAAAAAAGATGTTGATAACCTGGAGCAAGTTCTGAGAAGGACTACCAAAATGGTGAAAGTTCTAGAAACCGACCCTACAAGGAAAGGTTTAAAGACCTAGGAATGTTTAGCTTGCAGAAGAGAAAGTTGAGAGGGGACACAATAGCTATTTCAAGTGGGCTTCACGTCTTCAGACTTATTCTTACTGGCTCCAGAAGGCAAGACCAGAACAAATGGGATTTTTAAGGTGCAATACACGTTAGGACGAATTATTTAAATAAAGAGCTGTCAATCAATGGAATAAGTTACTGTATGCAGTGATTTTTCCCTTTCTCTGGAGGTTTTCAGGGGCTGGATAATCCTCTAGTAATGAATCCTGCAATGTGCAAAGAGTCGATCTCTTAGGACATTCCAGTGATATATTTGATTTACTGCCCAGTGATGCGTAATATTTTGTAAAGTTCACAAAGCTCATCAAGCACTGGTTTTGAAGAGAATTGTCAATTGTCATTTGAGAGGGATTCTCTTAACCCGTATAAAATCTAGCAGTTCCTCACATATTTTTTTTTTACATTTGCCTTTCAGTGTGAAAGGAAAATCATAGCTATGTATGTTTCATAGCCATGTATGTTGCTATCAGCCGTCTGCTTTCTCATTCTTACAGCTAAGATTTCAGTGCCTCCATTATTCCTAGGTTCTCTTCTTAGCTGAATCATATCAAAACAAAAGAGTGGCTGTCAACATGCCTTTAGGGAAGTGTTGCACTGAATTAAGCAGGGGAACTTTCTTATTAATTGATCAATGTACCTTGTTTATGGCAGGCAACAAGGAAATCTCTTTGGTTTGATAATCTTTATAGGCCCCTTTTACAATTTTATGTAAATATTTTCCAAGGAGGAACCATGAGACCTATATGGTTTATAATGAAACAAAAAGAGCTAAATTGAAAGTTATGGCTTCCTGGTTGGCCATAATTTCTCACTGTTTGGCCAAGCACATCTATAACTTTCCTGCCAACAACAATAATGGGCTCTTCTTTGTTAGTGGAAATTTATTGTAACCGAATTCTCATTTGTTTGCAAAGGAGTGATTAAAGTTTGGGACTAGAAGCAGGTGTTGGAAGATATGTCCATCGAGATTCAGTTCCAAGTGGGAAGAAAGACACTGGAAACATGGTGACTGCTTGGAAAGATGGTTTAATGGTGGATAGGATCACATCCCTTGGAGCTCCTGGGCGAAAAAAAGGGTGCTAAGAGTTCCTGGATTTTATGCCCACTCTGGCTTTGAACTTCCTGGAGCACGGGAAGAGTATCCTAATTGGTTGCTGTCAGGGGCAGGTTGACTGTGTGTTAAGTTTGGTTGAATCCTGCTGGGTGATGCAGTCTTCTCAGGTCCCATGTGATGAGATGGGTAGAGAAACACAATCCTATCATGTCCTGAGGACCATGTGTTAATTCCATCACCCTGGAGCTGAAGGGGGTGGGGCAGAGAGCTGCAGGAAGCTGCTTTGTCTGTAAAAACCTGTTTCTCCTTTTCTCATCCAGGGAAATATAATATTCTGCGTTTTTAATATTTCTTAGAATATTTCATTTTTCTAGGAGAGGAGTGGGTGCTAATTGCCTATACAGTATGAGTTCTACTTCTACCTTAGTCAGAAAAGCCAGTTGGATGACCTTGGGCCAGCCACTCCCTCCCAGGCCTAGGAAAATGATGCTGGCAAATCAGTCCTGAAAACTGTGTAGTCTTGTCTGTGTAATTGCCAGGAATCAGGTCTAATTTGAAGGCATTCTCTCTCTGCTAAATTCCAGGACACAGTAGTCCTCAATTTATGACCACAATT
Organism: Mimophis mahfalensis; assembly: GCA_032468015.1. Taxonomy (NCBI): domain Eukaryota; kingdom Metazoa; phylum Chordata; class Lepidosauria; order Squamata; genus Mimophis; species Mimophis mahfalensis. Next base: position 364,671 of record JANHFR010010129.1, on the reverse strand, counting down.
GAGCCCAGAATTTCCATTGTTTAACAAGGCATCTGTTAAGTAAATCACACCCCCATTTTGTGACCTTTTTTGCCACGGCTGTTAAGGGAATCACTGCAGTGAAATGAATCACATAGTTTTTAAGCAATTCTGGCTTCTCCCATTGACTTTGCTTCTCAGAAGCTCCCTAGGAAAGTTGGAAATGACAATCCCAGGAACCTCAGGATGCTGCAACCACTGAAAATACATGCCATTTGCCAAGTACCTGAATTTTGATCACATGACTGGGAATGCTGTGGTGGTCATAAGTGTGAGAACTGTCATAAATAACATTTTTCAGTGCTAATGTAACTTCAGACAGTTGCTAAATAACTGGTTGTAAGTCGAGGGCTACCTGTAATCAATTGGTTTTAAGCATTTGTCTAGGTGCTTGAATGTCAGGAGTCATCATGGCTTAGAGACTCAATTGTTTTCTCAGAGAAAAATGTAGGCAAGCATATCAAATATGGGCAACATATTTCATTGCCGCAGAATTTCTACCAATTTAGTTATGGGTAGATAGCATTATCAACAGTGGGAAAAATAATCAGTAGATATGTAATAATTAACTCTGCAATTATCCCTAGTAACCAAATAAATAAAATAGGAATAAAATGTCACATGTTATGATGAGAGCCCTTAATCTTTTCATAGCTGTTAAGTATGGAATTAGATCCCGGTTAGTGAAGGCCACTCTGGAGGTGACATGTGAATAGGTTTGAATGATGGTGATTTCTTAATGGAAGAGACATTCTTGAATCCCACTTAAAGGAGGCCTGGGTGCACCCTCTCAAGAAGCCATTGCTGGACTCTGCAGTTCCAGACAATCTTTGTCCATTCTCCCATCTTCCTTTTTTAGAAGAACATGGTTGAGAAGGTGGTGGCATTAGAACTTCAGAAGATTCTGGATGAAGTGGATCATCTTGAGCTCTTTCAGTTAGGCTTTGGCCCAATAACTACTAGGCAACTAATATACATAATATTCCTTCTTCCTCCTCCTGTTTCCCCCCGCCCCCAACAATCCTGTGTGGTGAATTGGATTGAAAGAAAGTGAACCCAAGATCACCCAGTCAACTTTCATGCCTCCAATGTAGGACTAGAACTCAATATCCTGGTTTCTAGCCTGGTGCCTTAAATACTAGAGAAACTGACTCTTTTCCTTCAAGTCTGGGCCTAACTGATGTTGATGAGAGGTCCAGCCTTGTTGTGAAGTACTGCAGGGCTCAGGACTCTCCTCATTAATTTTTAATATCTACATAAAATCACTGGATGAGCTATCATCAGTATGCTGGTGAAGCCCAGTTATATATCTGTGTTCTGGGTGAATTAAATGATGTTGCAGACACACTTTTACAGTGCCTGGAAACTATGGGAGTTTGGATGAGGAACCATAAGCTTTAACTGAATCCTGGTAAAATGTAGTGGCGTTGTGGTGTGAACGGGAGGCTCCTTTGTATCTGGCATATTTTCATCTTTAGTCTTGGATGGGGTCGCACTGCTCTAGACAGTCCTGGTGCTTAATCTGCCTCACCTCCTGGTCTCACATTTCCTGCTCGAGGAACAGGTGTCATTTGTACCCGTGTGAGTCTTTTCTTAGCTACATGTTTTCCACTAGTTATTCTCCTGGATTGGGAGACCCTCTCTCAGTCACTCACACTCTGCGCTATGGACTAGTGCAACATGGAACTATCCTTGCTGGCTTACAGAGCTCCATGTTATAACATTTCAATAACTGGCCTATCTTCTTAGCTTGTGATACTTTATAAACTTTATTAGTTTTAACTATAATTATACCCAAATAACGCTTAATTTCTCCCAAATTCCTAATCCTGAATTTCTTTTGTAACACACAAAATTTCAGTTGCTTCCTTTTCAGTTTTGGTTATAATTGCTATATCATCAGTAAGTAGCAACAGTAAACAGCAATTAAACCATCCTTTTCCCTCCTAAATAAACAGGGATCAGCTACACCAGCCACAAAACCCATAGTAACTAACTCTCTTACTGTGCATTTATTCCACTCATAACCTGACTGCTTTTTAAGTCATACAGACTTTTCTTCAGTCTCCAGCAATCAGTCTTATCATCAGTTTGTATACCTAGTGGTTTCCTCATATAGACTGTATGTTGCAGCGGTGCATGCAGATATGCAGTTTCAACATCTACATGGTTTATCCTATAATTATTTTTAGCTGCCCATACCATTGCAACGTTGTTGCCTTCAAACTAGGTGAAAAAACTTCATCATAGTCTTTCTCTGACTGTGCAAACACCTGAGCAACCAATCTTGCCTTATGGGTAACCGTACCATCTACACCAGTTTTTAACTTGTAAACCCAGAAAACTGTATAAAAATTAGAGCGCAATTGTATTCTTTTATTTTAAGATAACTATAACAAGCTAAATCTTCTAATTTTTAATTGGTCAGTATGGTTAGGAAGGGATTGCCACACTTAATTTTTCTGCAGGAACAAATTGGATGCCCCAGAACTCTGTTTCAAAAGGAGATGTAAGTGCCACATTAAAGTTTTTATACTTTCTTGCACAGAAGCACAAGGTTGCAATTTCACTCATTGGTTTGTGCACATGCAGTTTGTGCGCAGAGTTGCATGTGTTGTACAATATTTGTAATATGTTTAACATAATCTCTAAATTTCTCATTTAAATACTTAAGAGGTCAAATTTTTAGTAGTATGACACACTGTTCTTCATCTCTACACCCTTTCCTGGATTTATGCCCATAGTTGTAAGCTAAATGTTACCTTATTTCTTAGCAACCAGTACCTATGAAACTTTTCTTAGAATTGTTTTCAGACCAATTCTTTCCATCTACCTTTTGCCGCCTCTCTGTATGCCTTTCATAGTTTCTAGCAAGCTCCAAAGGTGATTTTTGTATGTGGTTTTAGCTTTTGCTCACAAGCTTTCATTTATCTGATCTTAAGTTATTGCCTTGCTGATTCTTTGTAAAAAGCTTCCGTTTAACTAATCATAATTTTTATGAAGAATAATAATAGAATAACCCCCTGCTCAGGAACAAAACCCCCTGCTATTTCAGACAAATGGTTGTCTAATGTCTTCTTAAGTACTTCCAGTGTTGGAGCATTCACGATTTCTTGCCACAGTAGTTGTTAAGTGAAACTATAGTTAAGTTAGAAATATTGGTTGTTAAGTAATCTGGCTTTCCCGTTGACTTTGGTGATCAGAATGTCACAAAAAGTGATTATATGACCCTGGGGCATTGTCATAAATATAAGCCTGTTGTCAGTGTCTGAATTTTGTCTGAATTTTGACCATGAGGATGCTGTAACAGTTGCGTGAAAAATGGTCATAAGTCATTTTTTTCAGTGCTGTGGTAACTTCCAATGATCACCTAAATGAATGGTTGTAAGTCAAAAGCGGTCTTTTTTTTTAAGATAGGTCATCCTATTTTCTGTTCTGTCATCTCTTTCTGAGACAGTTGTTGTGTTTTATAAACAAGTGTTCTAAAAGCCAAACGTCCAATGATAATCATGTTTGACCAAAAGTACACAATTTGGTCTAGTAGCATTATCGGCATACAGTATAAAATTTCTGAATTACTGTCAGCTATAAATATGGCATAGTTCTCGGTTTATAATATTTTAATAAACAATCGAAGAACAGCATTAAGATGGGTATCAGTAATATGCAAGAGGTTCGAAATAACAGTTGGAATGCCTCACATAAATAAATCAGTTACTAAAAGTTTTTTAAAAGTAAATATGTTTTCTATCAATCTTAGAGTAATTCAACAACCACTTTTTGAAGTTAAATTAACTCCTGAGAGAATACTTTTGAGATTAGTTGACAACTTCTTTATGCTTTTAAGTACATAAAATGGTGAAACATTTACCGTTTACAATATAATATGGATTTGTTCCATTATTGTTCCCTTTGTTTAATACTCAGACATTTGTTAATGTGCTTTTGGGAAGAATAATGTGGTTTAAAGATGTGAATGTGACTTTTAATTGCAATATATTTCTTTAGCCAAGAAGAAATGGAAATCACCCCCTCCCCAAATTCCCAAGTGAAAAAAAGAAAAGTAAAGAAGTTTGAAAATATAATCAGCTCCATTTTTGATGTTTGCTTTTATTTGTTACTTGCCATCTGGTGAGTCTGTCTGTCTGTCTGTCTGGGTGTGTGTGTGTAGAAGAATGAAACTACCCCTCATATTTTAAAAAAGTATCTTCAGGATACATTGTTACTGTCTGTTATTAGAGATCTTGCTACCTTTGGATTCATCAGTGTCTAAATTCTTTTTATTAAAATATATCATGTTTACTGCTTAAACCATGCACTAAAGTTTGGTTTATTCTGCAATCTAATACATTGTTTGAAAGATAGAGCTGATAAATTCTGGAAGTGTTTTTAGTGTTGCAATCTATGGAAAATCAAGTCTGCGAAAGGAATGGATGGTTCATGTAATATCCAGCAGGACTGTTTGGTATTGGTTTCATTGGGTGCTTCACATACTGCAAAATATTTAGGCAGTGTATTCCACATTGGGAATTAAAGCAAGCAGTAATGCTCTTATAAAACTTGTATTTACTCTGCTGAGCTTACTTTTCACAGAGTCATATGTGGAAGAATAAATCTATATATTTTCCACCAATACCTAGTTGTTATATACAAAGTTCAAAATAATTACATTTTCTTTTACAAAGCAAGCTTGGTATAATTATATTTTTTTTTGAGTCAAAGCTAAAATATCTCAAAATAGCAAAAATTATAAAAAAGGATTGAAACAGCCTTTTCATTAATTTTTGTTGTACCTGATAAAAGGGAGTTTGATTTTTGAATTTGGACTTTTTCAAATGGGCCTGCCCTACTAATTTTTTAGCTTAGCATGTTCTGTCTGTATGTAATGATTTAGGGGCAATCCATATTTTAAAGTCTGTTGAATTTCCCATCTGAGACTTTGTATGAATTGGAAAACAATTCATTTGTTAAAAAAGTCATTTTCCATCTGAGAAATTATACCCAGAGTTTGTCAAGGATCCAATCTGGGTCCATTTTGTCTTCAGAACTTTTGGACTTGTGCTGGAGCCCATCTTCAGAGAACTTCTCCCTTTCTGAAGATAGGCTCCAGCATGAGTCCAAAAGCTTGGAAGACAAAACCTCTGGTCCCATTGACCGACCCAGATTGGATCCTGCAACATTATCCTGAGACACCTATTGCTTGCTATATTGTAAACTGTAATATGGCATATCAGTTTGTAAAATGATTTGATTTGTGGATTTACTCTTGCTCAGTGTTTCCCAACCATGGCAACTTTAGGACATGTGGACTTCAACTCCCCAAATTCCCTAGCCAATGGGAATTCTAGTATGGGTAATTGAAATCCATGTGAAAAATCCTGCTCTAAATGATTCATTGAGAAGTAGCACACTCTAAATTGTTTTTTTTTTTTAAGGATTTCATTACACTCTGCTGCTTTGATATTGATAGAAACTGTTCCTCCCCCCCTTATTTAAACAAATGTAGGTTATTTTGAATTATTTTTCTCCTCCATTGATATCGAATTATCTTGTCCCCCCGCCCTTCTTTCTGTGGCCTCTTTTATTGCTTATGATTTGTTTTTGATTCATCAGATAACACTTCAAAGCAGCAGCTTGTGAAATGACCAAGCTACACAAACACAGATCAAGTTTCTGTTCAGTAAATGTACTTAGGGTTGTAAATGTACATTGAGTTGATGGTAGGGTCAATCCCCATTTTAGCTAATAAAATAGTGTTAGATTCGGCCTAGAGTATTTGAGAATTGCTGCCAAGTTGGATAGATAAAACGGAACTAGATTCATCCATAATTGATATTTTCTAACGCAGGAAGTTTTATTTTAACTATTGTGAGGAAGTAATTTGATATATTTTTAATGGAACTGAATCAAGTTGGCATCTTGTCCGCAAAGATATAGATTGGTGCTGGCAGATCGGTTTTGTTTTACAGAATAGCTGGCAAATTTCCCCTTACAGTATATAACCTCTTAGAAATATTTTTGGACGCTAATACAGAAATTATACAGCCACTTACGGTAGCTGTTTTAAGCATCTGGGGCACAGTTTGTTATTGTTTAGTTATTTGTTAAGCCTTATATTGCTTTGACTTCAAAGTTAAAAGCTGCTCATAGTCTGGCTGATTTATATTATGTTTGACTTGGTAAATCATTTATACACTCGGGAAGTTCAGAGAATATTTGAGATCGTTAGGATAATTTTAAGGAAGGGGAAGTACATTCCACTCCTACTGTAGCCTTAGGACTCTGCAGTGCTTTGGATTCAATAGCTAATAAATTCATGTTGTAGCATGAATCTGACACCTGCCTGCAAAACCTTAGACTAGTCATGCTATTTTCATGGATTATGTATTGCCAGGAAAAAACACAACTGCTTTAATATATTGCTTAAAAGTTTTACGCCTTCATCTTCTGAAACAGCTTTAAGCCTATCTAAAAGTTTTGATTTTAGTAGTTAGCCTTTTATAACAAATGTATATGCTATATTGGCTTGAATACATTACATAATGGATAGTAATGTTGTTGGATTTAACATGAACTATTAATAATGGACGTCATCCAATCTTATATTACATAGATGGGAACAAAAGAAGAAAACTTTGGTTATTAGAGATTTAATCAAAGAGATCTGTATCAGTTTCTGTCTTAAGGTAGAGATGAGAATATTGCGCATTATTGTCTAAATTAAATAAGATAGAAAATACTGCTGTATATGAAATAGCATGCAACATAAAACTATGTAGATTATTATTCAGAATGATGTTATATATTAATATTCATATTCTGGGAAACCACAAGCAGTCAGAACTTCTAGTGCATGAATACAGAGTGGGAGAAATTACAGTGTATCATGAATAAGGCCAGTCTGTATTTTTGTTATATAGATTACTTTTCTGTGTAGGAAATTGGTCTTGTTGAAGACCTATTCCCTGAAAATATATGAGAACAATGTGTTAGAATAAATAAAAGGTGTTAACTTGATATTTGTAATAGTTTCGTGACTAAACCAATGAACAGTTTGTGAAGAAACTAATGTAGTGGCTAAAATGTATTCATTATTATTCTAAGCAATAATTGCCTGTTCAGTGATAAGTTCAATATTACATGATGAACTATATTTCAGGAAAGTCATTTGGACCCAGAGAACAGATTTTTAAAATTGATAAGTGAAACTTTTAACTGATGGGATGAACTTTAAGGACAAGCTTGTTTTGTTTTGTTTTGTTTCTGCTCTATTATTAAACGAGAAATTAAACAAAGTAATTAAAGATTATTTTTCCAGCAGTTCCAGATGCATGCATTCATTAAGCTGTAACATAATTAACTTTTTTTTATAGCTTAGTATGTTTTCAGCAAGCTGAGATTTGTCCATAAAGTTTATGCCATAAACATTATTTTTTTAAAAACCACAATTATTCTCAAATTATAGGTTGGGATTTCCTGGAGGGATGCAAACAACTTACAAAGGGGTTCCAATTTTCTTTTTAAATGTTGCCAGTATTTTAGCTTGGACTTTTGAGTATTGTTTTATTTTATTCAAGCAATGAGGTCACATAAATGTAATCATAATTTTAGAAAGATGTAGCTTGATAACCATGACATAAACAATCTATCTTGTATAAATTGGACTAGTAAGGAATAACCCTTTCAATTTGGGCACACTGTAGTATTTTAGGAAGCATTACAAATTTATTATATGCAAAAATGTTTGAATGAAACTTTAACCATGATGGTTGATTAATAATATATTTTAATGTTGTTACAATCCAAGAGATGCAATTTAAATGTCCGTTGCTTCCTTTTATCTTAAATAATATGCTTAAATGCAGATGCCCTAGTTTCAGCACCAGACAGATTTGTTGGGGGTGTTCTCTTGCCTTTCATTAACTATCTTGCTTGATGAAATTTGCATACTGCTTTGTGGAACTTTGAACAAAAGGATTTTTGTTGTATTTTTCCTGCCTGTATCTTGATGGTGTAATGCTATTTTTCCTGCATGACTTTTGCTTTGTTTACCATCAACGTATTTCAGAAAGCAAAGCTCTTTTGTTTCTAATTACAACAGAAAAGGAAACTCTATTACTAGTGTTTGAAGTCTATACAGGAAAATATTATTTAGTGCAGCCTAACTTAATGTGGTGTGCTGCAGATGTGTTCTCTGGGGATTATAGAATTTAGAATCTAACATGTAGGAAGAGCCCAGGAAAGATGACTAATTTATTGGGTCTGTTTTGTGCTTAATTGACAATACTATTAGCTCTAATCTTCTGCTGGAATTCATATAAACTATACGCAAATCCTTCTAAACTGCAGTATCGAGCCCAATGACCAGACTTTCCATTACCCAAAACGTCTGATTCCATAATTAAAACTAAGCAGGGAGCAACTCATTATTATATTCAGTAAATATGCAGAGAGACTAAAGCAATGTTTTTCATCCTTGGTGACTTTAAGATGTGTTGAATTCAACTGACTGGGGAATTCTGATATCCATCCTAAAATTACTGAGGTTGAATAATACTGGGCTAAGGGAAAAGACATTACAGTATTTGCAAGTAAATCAACTGTGTTGACCTGAGGTCCCAATAGCCAAGCAGCATTTATCTTTCCTAACCTAGCCAATAGATGAGATCACTGGTGTCTCATCCATTAGTACGTCTTCGTTAGCCAATGAAAAATGCTTTGTCCTTTCTCCTTTATTTCACCTTCCCTCCCCCCCCATCTCTGTAACTACAATAAAAAGTTACTCTATCAACATTTTTTATTTATAGTAAGCAACTACCAAGTTTGTTATGCTCGTTTGTGTTTGTGCTCTACCTTGTAGTGATGTTTTATGCCGTGACACTGGGAAAATGGGAGATCGGGTGACACAAACTCAAATGTGCCTTCTCCCAAGTGGCAGCTCACACTATGCCTTTAAAACAGCAGACTAAAACAGTAATCGTTTGGCTGCGACCATCACTGCTTGAAATGGGAAATTCTTTTTTTGAAGAAAGGTTTGACATTACCTACCACTTAGGGAAATTATGGACTGATGTAAGGGTAGGACACAGCCTCATCCGATTTGTGGGGAAGCTTGATCTGCAAGTTGATCTGCACCCCCATTTGCAAATGACTCCATGTTTCCTTGAGAGTATTGTGCTTGGCTGAATGTTTTAAACTATCTAGCCTTTCAGTCTTGTTAACACCTGTAGGTGATCTGAACTACAGCCACAATTATAATATGGATCATGCAGTAAATATCTGTTTTCACTTGCTACACATGCAAGAATTTATCGAGCAACATTTTAGGTTGACCACCACATTGAGCTATTTTGGCAATGTATAATATTCATTTCAGTGTTTAAAATCTTACTCTGAAGTAAAATATTTTGCTAATGTAAACAAGTGTATGAAAAAATGTGAACTGAACTGACTTTCTTTTGCCAAGGGAAGCACGTTTTTCATTTCTATGGATATGAACATGTTGGCACACATTTTCCTGTGGACTTCAGCATTTTAATCTGAGGATTTCCTCTGGCCTTCGCCTCCCTTGTACTTCCTTCCTTGAACTTTAGAATGTATCTGTAAATTGAAGCAGTTTGCTCTTTGGTTAAATAGTTGAAGCTCTGATCGCTAGGAATTGTTGCCTAATGGACCAGATCATGTTTATCTCAGAATGAAACTTTATCTACTTGTCTGTCTATTGAATATTATCCATGTTCCCCAGAGAATTTCCTCCTGCTGTGCCTCAGTTGAGTATTGGCCTTTCCTATCCTCCCAAGAATTGTGCCACAATAACAATTTTGTCCTTAAAAAAATATTATATGAAATAAGGAAGATTAAAGGAAAACTGAAGAGGATTTAGTGTAAAGTTTCTAGATAGCTGACAAGGTCATCTGTATCTCTGCAAAATTCTATCAACAAAATGTTGATTGCTTTGTTTTTAGAAAGATGAACTGAAACATCACCCAGTTAGTGGATGTTTCACTTACCCACCTATAAACAACAGCTCTGTAAAGTTTTGGTCAGACAGCAGTTTTAATCCTCTGGTTTAGTATTTTTTCAGAGAATAAATCTAGAAGCTCTGCCTTAAGTTTGTTTAACTGAATGAGCCTTCTATGTCAGGGATGAAATCTGGACTTAAGAGAATCATCCTGACCCCCCCACCCCATTGCACCGGGGGAATAATGACATAGATATTAAGAGCTACGATGAATCTTGAGTAACTCCGGCACATACATGATTAAATAAAACCCGAGATAAAGTCTAAGAAAAGTTTATTGAAACAAAACAAACATTCGTCTATCTACATTATACTAAAGACATACAGCTTACCAAGGCAGTTGCTTTCAAGGCAACAGACAAAGGAAGAAGTAAAGTGAAACAAGTCTTGTGCGCAAACTCAACAAGGATTATATGCAAAGGAATTTGTCCATAACCCAAATATGGCCTAGTCACATGTTAGGGTACTACGACAACTAGATAAGTTTCTCCTACAAGCAGCAAGATGACTATAATATTGGCGTTTACAGTTTCTGTGTTAGGCTAAGCTTGGCTAGCAATAATCACACCGTGACAATCTAGTCCAGCATTTGTGACTGTGATGTTACCCGGATGCATTGTTTGCAATCTCCATCAACCCCAGGCATCATGGATTTTCCCCATCATTGTTATCTGATGCAGACAGTCCATAGACTTTTCTAGAGTTTTCGAATGAAGTTTTTCTTCACCTGCCTGGTGATGTCTGTTGCAGATTTCAAGGGTTAAATTCTGAGTTGCAGACTTGTTGACTGATTTTATAAACAACGCCAAAGTGACAGTTTTAGCCTGCACTGCTGAGAAGAAATATGGTCTTACTAGTGTTTCCCAATCCACCCCACAATTCCCACATTCATCATATACCGCTATGTGTGTGTGTGTGTGTGTGTGTGTGTGTGTGTAACTTTTAAAATTATATAATTTTGTAATTTTTAAAAATGATGTCTGAAGTATTTTGATATTCAAAGAAAATGCAAGAGTATTTTAAAAAACATTTTAAACATTAATTTCCTTGACAAACGCTTTCCAGGTGATCTTGTAACTGTTGGCTGGCTGGAAGGGCAAATGTGAATAAGAACACTTCTTTGCCTGGTGATTTCATTTCTGGAACCTTGTGGCCTTTTAAAAAAAATTATTAAAATGATTTCAAATTTGTCCTCCCTACTTTTCCCCCCAGTATATATTATTAAAATGTCCAAGTTACAATGATGTGTAGGACTAAGTAATTTTCAGTTAGCTGGATATGAATCTTCAATTTCTAACTGCTATTTTCTAAAACAGTTCTTTATGCATACTAGAATGAATCTTTTTGTATACATATTTGTATATTTTAAAACCTGGCTCTTGCTAGAGTAGCACAAAGGAAATGTTGATGTTGGGAGATGTTGGGGAAAATGGTTTTGAATCATTTTATTGCCTGGCAGTGGCAGCTGCAGCAAGAAACGAGTGCATTATTCAAGAACTTTGACTTAGCTGGTAGTTTAGGAATATCGCCATATTTAAATGTAGGGTGTCTCTAAACCGGATGACTTGGTAAGGTTAATGTATGAGAGAATGAGCCAGATTCAAAATATTCTTTTTTCCTTCAAGGAAAACTTTACTAGATAATAAGGAATTGGATTTGCCTCCTTTTCCTGCCCTGCAAAGAATGGCTTTATCTCCAATTGGACCATTCTATGCTTGCATTGGAGTTTTTAAATCTAGTAATCAAAATGGGGATGCCCAGCCAACCATTATAATGGTGGCTAGGATACCAGCTGGGGACAAGAAGGGGTTTGAAGCTGCTCTAAGCACTGGTATAGCCAAGTTGTTCCTTCTCTTTGATGAATCTGTGCTAGCTTAATGTGTGAATATCCCCATTATATTAGATGCATCTGAACACCTGGAAAATTTGGTAACAGGTAGGCTTGGTGTACCTCATTTGAATGATTTCAGCATGACTTCCAATATTTGCATAAAAACCTCAAGAGAATAAATGAAGTAGTACCAGGTTGTTTCAAATAGGACTAGATTAGCTAATCACAAAAGTATTATGACATAAATACGTTATATAAAGAAGATTGTGATAATTATAACAAATACTGATGCCATGAAATAAATCTTAATAATTTAAACACAGGTGTTCATAAACCAGAGGTGGAGTTGGTGGTGATGTATATTTCCATGCTCTGTACTTATCCATTCAAGAGAATTGCTACAGAAATTATTTTTCTTAGCCAGATGTTGAGGGATGGTGGAAATCTAGGAGTCTTCATCTTTGCTGTTTAAGAAAAGAAGTAAACCTATTTATAGAAATCACAATTCCATATTGTTTAAAAATGTTTCTCTGATATTTGGATTACCTGTATATACTTGAGTATAACCCGACCCGAATATAAGCCAAGGTACCCAATTTTAACTACAAAAACTGGAAAAATTAATTGACTCAAGTATAAGCTGAGGGTGGGAAATGCAGCAGCTACTGGTAACTTTCAATAATCAAAATAAATACCAATAAAATTAGATTTATTGAGACATCAGTGGGTTAAATGTTATTAAATATTTATTTCAAAGAAAACAGTAAACTAGCTGTGTAAGTGGAGAAGAGGGTCCAAGAAAACAATATGGTTTCAATGATGATACCTTAAGAGTACAACCGCCTTAGTTCAATCAGCAACCAAGCTAGAAAGAGACAGAAAGAGGAAGAGAGGGAGAGAGAAAGGGGGGAGAGAAAGAGAAGGCGTGTTGCAGCATGTCTTCTGGAATGGGAGAAAAAGAGAAAGAGGGAGAAAGATGGGGAGAGAAAGGGACGGAGACAGAGAAAGAGAGGGGGAGAGAGGGAAAGAGAGAGAGAAGGAAAGACAGGAGAGAGAAAGAAAGGGAGGATAGAGAAAGAAAGGGAGAGAGAGCGAGAAAAAGAGAGGGAAAGAAAGAGAGAAAGAGCGAGAGGGCTGCACTCAGAAGCTCCTTCTCTGCCTTGTCCTTCGCAGAGCAGAGCACAGCAAAAACACTCTGCTCCTGTTGTGTCTTTTTCAGGTGTGAGAAGTCCCCCTCAATCCCACCGCTTCTGCATGTCACGTTTTTGGGTGATTCCAGGCGGGGGGGGGATGGGCTGCTTCATCCACTTCCCCACCACCTGGAATCACCCCAAAATATGATGTGCATAAGCGCTGGGATTGAAGGGGCCCTGCCTTGCCTTGTGAAGGACAAGGCAGTGGATACAATGCAGAAGCTGCATGTCATGTTTTCCAGCGATTCCATATGATGTGCAGCTCCTGACTTGTATCCAATGCCTTGTCCTTTCCACAGCAAGGCAAGGCAGGTGCCCCTCGATCCCACCGCTTCTGCACATCGTGTTTTTGGGCAATTCCAGGCGATGCAGGGGGGATGGGCTGCTTCCTGCCCACCGACTGGAATCGCCCAAAAATGCGATGCATGGAGGCCAGCAGTTAGATGGTGGAAGATTGCCTGCCTCACTGACAATCAGCTGGGAAGCACAAACAGTGTTTGCGCTTCTCTATCTAACTGCTGGCCTCCACGCACTGAGTTTTGGGGCAATTCCAGGTGGCGGTGATCTGCAGCAAAAATGCAAGGGTGAGGGCTGTGGGGTGGGCAGGGCTATGGCAGTATTGACCCAAGTATAAGCCGAGGGCGACTTTTTCAGCACATTTTAGGTGCTGAAAAGCTCAGCTTATACTCGAATATATACGGTAATTGGTGGAGTGTCTGATACAGTCCACGTTCAGCAAACTTTTTCTGAAAGCTGAACAGATCAAGCTTTGATAATCTTTCCATCATAAAAATAGATAAAATGTTCTCCATAATCATTCCGCTTCTTTCTTTTTTGTTGTTATATCCAAGTTTCAGACTTCTATTCTGATTGCTCCCATTTCACCTTATTGACAAAAATAAACAGATCAACTAAATAATGTACTTTTGTATAATTTACACAAGTTTCCTTTAAGTAAATTACATTTTCCCAGTGTTTTAGCATTATTAATTCTATTTGTAGCTATCAGTAGGTCTAATTGCTAGTGATTAAAGGACAGATTTTTTTTTCAACCAAACACCTGCTAGATATGCTGAGGCTGGAACCCCTGAATTTCTGAGCCTAACTTTTAGAGGAGGTCAGATAATGAATGATGGACAAATTAATAGGATGCTTTGCGGTGCGGGAGTCTGTGGGCACTGCATGATGCTAAATTGCCTGGAAGAAAACTCTGGACTTTTGCATGTAGCTCAGTGGTTTCCTCTGCGCTTGATGAAAAATATATAATGACATCTGTCTACATTTAACTTTATGTATTTTCCCCCAACAGCTGGCTTACCCCTTGCTGTTCTAAACTTGGCAAAAGTAAAGCCGTATCAGAGGGGCTTTTTCTGTAATGATGACAGCATCAGCTACCCGTTCCATGACAGTACCATCACATCTACTGTCCTCTACACAGTGGGGTTCACTGTGCCCATTTGCTCTGTAAGTAGCAAAAATAAAGGCAGCTGTTTGGGGAAAGTGTTAAGTATGTGTGGAGAACTCACCATTTCATCAAAGCTTTGAACATAAGGATTTTGGGGTAATTGACTAATTACCATAATGGCTGAGAATCACTAAACTCTGTAAAATGTACTGAAGCTCTTGCTTATTATCCACTATAAGTTTGACTCTTTCCAATTATTTTGAAATGACAGGGTGATAAATTTGGATTTCTGTTGGTTGGAAAACAAATAGTTAAAGAATAATTTAAACTTAAATGAGCAGTACAGGAGATGCAAACAAAATGGAAAAGAAATAATGACAAATAATGACAATAAAAACTAGTTTGTAGAGGAGGTTTGTCACAATAGGAAAAAGTCTGAAATCAAGTGGCTATCCTAGCCTCATTTGTCAGGGAATAAGTCTCATAGAACTCAGGGAACAAGATCAGTTGTGCTAATTAGCAGATTGCTACAGAACTGCTGTTTCTTTTTTCAGTGACATAGTAGTGTATACAGATTAAAATGTCTGTCTTTTGGTAACATCTGAGCACCTAAAAACAGTGTGTTTATAGGTATTTGGTACCCATGATTTGGTATTTACTTGTGATAAAGCAGTGAGTGATGCAGAATTTATTTTAATTAGAGTGGCATTATATTTACATGAATTCTTTTTTCAAGGGATCTATTTTTAATACATAACTTGGCTGAGCTAATTTTTTATGCAAAAATAGATACAAGAGGGAATACCTAAATGCCTTCTTTTAATATTATCTTTATTTGGTTTGACAAAGTTTTGTTCAGAACTACAGTGAGTTTGTTGCAAGATTAGATTCAAAATTTTATATCTGAACAAAGTTAGTGACTTTTAAAATCCAATTAATTTCAGTAGATTTAAGCACATCTCACTCATTCAGATACAGTGGAACCTTCACAAACACTTCAGTTCACAATCAAAACATCAGTTAAATGTTTGAGTCGGTTTACAAACAAATCCTTGGTTCACAAACAAACTTCCTGAGGACAAAGAAATCTCAAGTGAGAAAACACCTGAAGGAGAGTGTCCTTCTATCACGGAGGCGGACTCTCCCACAAAACAGCAACCGCTCTCTCACTCAAAATCGACTGACCAAACAGTTTTCTCTGTTGTTTATGGTTTTCTTAGTGTTTGTATTAAAGGATTTTACTGTTATGCTGTGCCTTCTGTGGCATATTTAACTACACTACTGGATTTGTGTGCTTCAAAATCTTAAAAAAATACATTAGAGTTCATAGGGGTCTGGAACAGACCGATCGTATTTCCATACAACCTAATAGAAAAATTTGTTTCAGTTTACAACCAACTCAGTTCACAACCAAAGTTATGGAACCAATTGTGCTCGTGAACTGAGGTTCCACTATATTATTAAAACTTCTCATTTTCACAAAATAAAACAACAGCTTTGGAGGTAAAATTGTGTAGTATATGTATAATAAATAATAAATATCCCTAGTCTGCTTTAGGCAAGTAGCAAGTAATGTGGTTAATGTTTTTTTTAAATATGGATTTCTTCTTTTTTTGCAAATTTTTTAAATTGTTTTTCCTTTACATATAACATCTTACACAAACAGAGCCCTTTTGGGCATGTTTCAGATTATCCAATAAACATTTATCAAATACTGCATAAAATTATATCTCTTATTCCAGTTCAGAATAATTCTTACTATATCTTTAGAGTCTCTTAAGTTTCAAGATTAAAACTTTTCTCAGTTATATGAAAACATCTCTCCAATTTTTATACAACAAATTAATTTTTGGATTCAATATTTGTCTCTAATGCTTATCATTGTTCACATAATGATAATAAATTAATTCTAAATATCATTACACTTCAAATACTAACAAAGTTGAATTAAGGTAATATTATGAATATTGCCCTCTTGTTTTTCTCCTTCTGTAAATTCGCTGCTTTAAAATTTCTGGAGACACTTTTAGGATTGAGCTTTTTCTTGGGGTTATGTTTAATGGCAAAAAAAAAAATCTTTTTACCCAGAACCAAGCTCTGTTTGCTCTTCAGTACTCTCCTCCTACACCTTCTTGTGTCTGGGATGTTTCCAGATTTGTGGTGGCCATTTCTAGCTGCCGTTTGCCAGCTGTTGACTATGCAGGGGGGAGATGTGGCTCCCCTCAACCCACCTGGCAGTTCCCCTTTGCTTCGTCGTCCCTACAGGGCGAGTGAGACTCCTATAGAGCCTTGCAGCTGGAGAAACACCGCTGACCCTGCGGACCTCACACCCAGCACCGCCGGAAGTCAAACCCAGCTCCCTCAAAAATACAGATTTCAAACCAACAACTGCATACTTCAGGATTTTCATATTTTTAAAAATTACTCTTTTTAATACTATGTTTTGTATGCCTTTGGAAGGCAGTTTTAAAATTTAGTGATTTTATGTGTACTCTCTTAGCTTCATAGTATTCACATTTTATTGTTTTCTATTTGAATTATATAAATCCTGTTACAAAACTGTACTATTCTGATCAATGAAGTAAGAAAAATATCATTATTTATTTATTTTATTTTTTGGCCATTCAACTCCAGTGAACTTTGTTCTGCTCTTTGCACATTTCAAAAAATACAATAGTTTAAAGAGTTTAACTTTCTTCAATTATTATTTGAATATAGTCCTTGACTTATGACCATAATTGAACCCAAAGGTTCTGTTGCTAAAGTTTTTAAGTGAATTTTGCCCCACCTTTTGACCTTTATTGCCTCAGTTGTTAAATGAATGACTGCAATTGTTAAGTTAGTAACATAGTTGTTTAGTGAATCTGGCTTCCCCATTGACTTCGTGAGAAGTTCACAAAAATGATCACATGACCCTGGTGGGACACTGCAGCCATCATAAATACATACCAGGTGCCAAGCGTCTGAATTTTGATATGTGAGCATGAGGATGCCTCTAATGGTTGTAACATAAGTCTGTAAAATGGTCATAAATCATTTTTTTCAGTGCCATTGCAACTGAACGGTCATTAAACAAATAGTTGTAAGTCAAGGACTACCTGTATGCAAAAATATTTTTCATAGGAGATCTCATAAGACTTCCCATTGATAAAATCTGAAACAGCGTAGTTCCAAAATAGTTTTACAGTATTACTTCAGCTATTTAGTATGAACTCAATTATATTAGGATATAGTAATATCTTCTGATAGAACACCAAGAGTGTCTGCTAAACCCACAGGAATATTCTTATTTCTTTTTATACTCTCCAAATTCATGAGAGCTGTATTCTGTTCAGTTATTAAGCTAATAGTAATGACTAGTAAAAAGTAACATAAAACTATAAGGAGATCTGCACAATGTATTTGAGATTGAGTAACTGAATTGAAACAACAACTTGAAGTTTCTTTCCAAATGACAATTTGAATCTTGTTTCTGAATGATATATGCTGTTAGTTTATGCTATTGGTGGTTTGCTGTTATGTCTAAATCCCAAAGCTCACACAATGTTCTAGGCTTCATAAAACGGCTCTATTTCTCAAACTTTCCCATCACAATCAGCATTTTTCAGGGCAGTGATGGATCTCTTATTCTCTTTATCTACTCTTGTGTGTTCTCTGATCTGTATTGCAAGTTTAGTTACCACATACCACACATGAGCTGATGCTTTCAGATGTATTCATCTGACCATAATCTGCATGTCATAAGGTTGGCATTTCTTTCCAACTGCCCGAGCAGGATTTCATATTGGATATGGTCCTAGCTTCTAAAACAGAGCATGGATAATATAGAAATTATTGTGTTACATTCTGATCATTTTATCCTTTCTCATCCTGTTTGTCATTTTGAGTTTCAAGGCTACTAATTATAGGACTCTTATACCTTTCCTCTTTGACAAAATCTAAAATTTAGACCCTTAATTTTGCCTAAAGATGCTGATTCATAAATCAAATAAATGTATGATTCTAAATTTTGAGTAGATAAAAGGTAGTTAAGGGAAAAAATGTACATTTTGTAACTTAAAAGTATAATGTGATTTCTCTAGAATGGTTAATCAAAACATAGTTTTTGGTTGAGCTGGTTCAAATTCTTAGGTTAATTTTCTGAAGATAAATCGCAGTAAGTTGTAGTCTCATATGTTCACATTTCTTATTGTGTGTGATCATCAGGCAAGAAAAAATTGCATGGAATCTTAAGTTAATCATAGTTAATTTCATAGTCTAAATCCTAAACTGTAATTTATTTAATTGTTCAGTGGAAAAGATATGTTGGAGTTTAAAGTTGGCTAAACATAATTTAAATAAAAAAGTTTGCAAAGAAAACTGCAGATACTTGTTCAGGAGGTCTCCGAGAATTGAACATGATTAACGACTCCCCATAATTACATTTAGCCACAACACTGAAAAATTAAACATGCCACAGTTAATTAAAATGTAAAGTTTCCAGGCTTCTCCATGCAGCTTTGCCACTGAGAACTACAAGTATAGTCCTCTCAGATTATTATTATTTCCATAACAGTAGGCTGTGAGTTAATTTTGGATCTAAACCAATCTATTGTAACCAATTTCTGCCTTAATAACAGAACAACAAAGTTGGAAGGGACCTTGTAGGACATCTATTCCCCACCCCCCACCAAGCAGGAGATCCTTCATCAGGCCTGACAATCTGGCAGCCCATGGGCCGGATATGTCATGCACAGGCTATGCCCACCCTGGCTTCACAAAGGCAAAAAATGTCACGATACATCACAATCTGGCCTGTGATGCAATCGAGTTTAACACCCGTGCCCTACACCATTTCTCACAGTCCAGTCTCTTCTTGAAAGCTTCCAGTGATGGCACTTCCACAACTTCTGAAAGCAAGCTGTTCCATTGGTTGATTGTTCTCAATGTCAGAAAATTTCTCTTTATTTCTAGGTTGAATCTCTTCTTGATCAGTTTCCATCCATTATTTTTTGTCTGGCCTTCAGGTGCTTTGGAAAATAGCTTAACCGTCTCCTCTCTGATAACCCTTCAAATATTGGAACAGTGCTATCATGTCTTCTCTGATCCTTCTCTTCACTAGACTAGCCAAGCTCAGTTCTTCATATGTTTTAGCTCCACTCCCCTAATCTTTGTTGCTCCTATTTTAGAGTCTCAACATCTTTTTTATAGTGTGGTGACCAAAACTGGATGCAGTATTCTAGGTGTGGTCTTACTGAGGTTTTATGGAGTGGTATTAGTACCTCACGTGATCTTGATTAAATCCCTCTGTTAATACAGTCTAGGATTGCATTGGCTTTTTTGGCTGCTGTTGCACACTATTGGCTCATATTTTGTTGTCCACTAAGACTCAAAGATCCCTCTCACAGTTACTACTGTTAAACCTGGTTTCTCCCAATCTATATGTGTACTTTTGATTTTTCTTGCCTAAGTGTAAGACTTTACTTTTCTGTACATTAAATTTCATTTTATTAGTTAGAGCCCAGTGCTCAAGTCACGTGACATATCTGGACTTTTTTCCCCTTTGCTAAACCGGGCGTGAGCTGGGAGTTGCTAAACAGGGCGTGGACAGCTCTGATGTAGGCTATGTTGACAGACAGCTTAGTATCATATGCAAATTTGATAAATTCCCATTCTATTCCTTCATCTAAGTCATTTATGAAGATACTGAAGAGTACTGAGCCTAAGACGGGAACCTAGTACCTCACTGCTTACTTCCATCCCTGTAGAAGTAGTACTGTTAAGGACTACTTATTGAGTATGGTTTGCCAGGCACTTACAAATCCATCTGATGGACAGTGTAACACTTTTTTCTAGCTTACCAAAAACATTGCCAATAACTCTACTATTAACATGTAAAGTTAATTCTTATATAGAAATATTACTTTTGCCTAGTCATAATCATCCTATAAAGGTTTATGATATGTTACTGTTTAATGTACATTTATTTCAAAATAAATTCTGTGTTCAACCCAACTTATTTCTGCTTAGGAATACTTCAGTAATAAGCCTAGCATTCAAACAATAGTAGTCTTTTTATATATAAACATCCTACTTATGAGCAGGTATGCTATATAGCAAGAGTATAGTTTGTACTGGTTCTTAATAACAACATTAAATAAAAGCTTATTTTAGTTGTAAATTGATAGAATTATTTTAAACATAGTTTACTAGTATGCCTGAATGCTGAAAAAATATTGATTTAAATTGATGATACTTTTCCTGTTGATTCAAAAGCTGATACTTATTTTTGTAATAATTTTATAATTTATGTGCTGCTTGATTACAAACGAGTTCTGGGTGACTTACAAATGATACAAATTTAGAGGGAATTAAAATAAAAAATAAATAACCAAAACCCATAACAGTGCATTTCCTAATCATCGACTCACTGAAGAAAGAGTCACAGCAGCAGCAGCAGTGACTCTTTCACACACTGAGAGGGCCCACCAAACCATCACTCCTGAAGGCTTTCCAGAACACTGAAAATTTTATTGGAACTCAACCCTGTGCCATGTGGGAGCTTTGACATTTCCCTCAATTGTCATTGCCAGGATCTCGGAATGAGAGGCGTTGCAAATCAACATGAGGATTGACTCTAGCAGATTTGTTTTTTTTCCATTTAAGGTTAAAAAATTCTTTAGAGTTTTGATCTTTAATGGAGGGATTTCAAAGGTACTTGAAATAATTTACATAATAAAAAAACCACAATTATCCCCAGTTTCAGTTCTGGACTTCAACATTGTTAACCATAAACAAGTGATAACGAAAGCTTTTTGGCAATAGTTACATAGAAAACAATATACTGCCTTTAAACTAGCCTCTGCTCCATATCACTAGCTTACTGATGAAAATTGTAAGGGTATCTTTATCATTAATCTGTTGTAACATGGTTAAATCTACATTTCCTGAGAACCCAGTTTCATATTGTCTGAGAAGGTTATTTCTAATCAACATGTTCTGTACAAGAGTTATTTAAGAGTTCGAATTTTCTGAGATGGTTACATCAGGGGTGTTCAGTATAATGCAATGGAAAAGAGACTCTGTCTTAATACCAGGCTGTCTGTTAAACTTGTTTTGTTCTTCTCAAATTACTAGGTAAGCCAGCCTGCCTGCCTGCCTGCCTTCCTTCCTTCCTTCCTTCCTTCCTTCCTTCCTTCCTTCCTTCCTTCCTTCCT
>JANHFR010010129.1:332344-342907 GCA_032468015.1 Mimophis mahfalensis | reverse complement strand
GCTCTTTTATGACCTGTGGACTTCAACTCCCAGCATTCCCGAGCTAACATGACTGGAAAGGGATTCTGGGAGTTGAAGTCCACAAGTCATAAAAGAGCCAAGTTTGCCTACCCCTGACCTAGAAGATTATTTTGTGTTCAACTAAATAGCATGAAGACTAGCATGTTATTTTATGGAAAAGAACATTCTGCAAAAATGAGAATAAAAAAATATACAAAGGATAAGTCCCTTGGGCTGCTGAACTTTTGAAACATCATCTATATATATAAAACAGAGTGCGGGTGACCGACCGGCCAATCGGTGGGCAGGCATGGAACCATAGAGATACTAATCTACAGTTTTATAGATGGGTGCCAGACCTTCCCACTGTCCTGTTGGACCTCTGCCTCACCCTCCAACCTCAGCAGGGACACTAATCATCCTGTTGAAACTCTGCCTTACCGGCCAGTCTCAAAGCAGGCAATGGGGGGAATCTCTCCAATTGGACCTCTGTCTGAACCTCCAGCCTGAGCAGAACCTGAATGGCAGTGTGAGGAAAAGCCCTGCCCTGTTGAACTACTGCCTGACTCTCAACAGGGGCAACAGTAGGGAGGGATGAGTGAGGACTCTGCCCTATTGGACCCCTGCCTGACCCTCCAGCCTCAGGTGGGGCAATGGTGAGGGGGTTTCTGTCCTGTCAGACTTCAGCCTGACCCTCCAGCCTCAGCAGCCCCTGAAGGGCACTCTGAGGAAAAGCCCTGCCCCGTTGAATCTATAGTTTATAGACGTGTGCCAGACCTTACCAATCAGAGGCTTCTCCAGGCCTGGGCCCAGATGAAATGGAGGGGGCATGGAGCCATAGAGATACTAATCTACAGTTTACAGACAGCCTTTTGAAACCTCAGGGAGCCAGCTGGCTCCAGGGCTACTATACCCGGGCAAAGCCAGGTAATCAGCTAGTATGATATAAAAGGAATCATAGAGCCTCTATTCAATGAAAGTTTGAACAGTTAAAAGCATACATTTAAAGTTCATGAATACAGAAAATCAGATTGCGTGTTAGCAGACGGTCAAACTTGCTCATCATGTTTCATTGGTTTCTTTATGCAAAGTAAACTCAGTTTCATCAGATATTGTTTTTTATTTTTGAAGTGCAGAACTGTGTGCGTATATAAATAAAAATAAATATTGTTATTGCAGTATTTAAGAGAAACAACTAACTGAGCAATTTAATTATGTATCTTCTTAAATGTTCTTAAAAGTGGAGATTTTAGCCTCTGGATTCTCTTGACTATAGCTATTGGGGATATATTGTTAGAAATTGTGAATTTGGCTCATCTCAATATTAATTCTAGTAAAAGTTTCTCTATTGGTACAATTTAGAAAGCAGCTTTAGAGGGCTTGCTGGTATTTGGACTGGTACAGGAAAATAATTAATGTTTCATAACATGTAAAATTGCTAGACCTTTGCCCTGTAATAGTGTTTATGTACAGGGTTTCATCTGGCCACGTCATCTTCCCATAAATATTCCATTAAGCTCCTTGCCAGACAGGAATGCTATGGTGCTCTCTCCCCCTCCCCCTCCTTCTTCCGCTCTAATTGAGCAGAATACTTCCATTAAAGGACTACTACTTCTGCATCTCTCCCACAACAGAAAGTGAATTGAAGTCTTTTTGGGTGTTTTGTGCTACATCTGTGAGGTAGTAATTGATGGATTAAAATGGGTCTTGAACAGCAGCAGTACTCTTGTATTCTGGAAGATGCATTTTTGAGAAGGGAATACCTGCTTAAAGGTGCTATGTTTGTAGTTCTGGGTGTTCCCAAGCATCTTTGAAGACTGAATTTGAAATGCTTTGAAAGCCATTCAGAATTTCCCCTTAATGTTGCTAGGCTATAGTTCCTTCATTCTTTTTTCTCATCTGTAATGGTACAAAGTTATCCTTTGGTTAAATGTGTTAATATACTTAACTTACCATTCTTTTCATACCAAGCATCATAGGACATAGGTAATTCTGTGATAGAGTTCAATGTGGTGGAGTGTGTATATATGCTAAACAAATAACTTTAGTACTTCTGGTCTTTAAATGGAAAAAAGGTTAACAACTGAGACAGCTACATAGTTTAGTAATGGATTGTAAAAGCCTTTTGAATGCTACTACTTTAGCTAGGGATGGTGCTGTGTGGTCACACTATAGTTTCCCAAACAAGTTAGGGCTTGATTGCATGCTGCATTATTCCTTTTATTACCTGCATTTAGCGGTAAGTGTTCCTGAGATGGTAGCAAAAATCCAAAAGGATATTAAAGTGAGTAGAAAAAGCTAATATGGGATTGGGGACCCAACAACATCACAAGGATTCAACATACATTGTAAGATGGGGAATGAATTTAAGATACTGGGAAAACCCCCAATTTAATAAGCATACTTCACACTTTTTAATTGTAGATCTCACTTGTCTATTTTTGTTCAGAGTGGCTGGTGGAAAGAACTAAGGAAAGATGGGGAAACTGATGGATTGCAAGTGAGAACTAATAGCAAATAGAAAATGCCCTGCTGTTGAAAATGATCCCACCAATGTTTGATTCTTTACGAACTCATGGAGAATATATATGAGCCTATGTCTATGTCTTGGCTATAACTTCATCAGATTCTCATTTGCAGAGAATCTGATGAAGTTCTCATATGTTAGTTAGGTGAATGGCATGTGTATTTCAGATTGGTCATAGGTGGGTGTTAACCTAGTTTCTGAATTAATTTTCTGCCTGGGTTTGCAAAGTGCATCATAAACTAACCAAATGGGCTTCATTCATTCAACACACTAAGCCACACATAAACCAAGCCTAGCTAAGATTTGCACATGAGCTCATTAGTTCTTTAACTAATTTACCTAAATATATAATGGAAACACAGTGTATGGAAAATAGGAATATATTATTTTTCTAAAGTTTTATTCCATTGACTCAAGAAAGATGTTTGTTAAGGCTTGCATCAGTTTATTAAGATTCTTTTATATAAAGAGGCACATTTACCCTTTATAGAATTATATATTTCAAAACTCTCAGTATATTGTTCATTGAAGTTAGAACTTGTCTCTGATCTATGGTAGGCTATAGCAATCAACAGAAATGAGAAGTGGAGAGACCTGGCCCATAGAATTGCCACGAGTCTGACACAGTTGACTGCATAATATCATCATCATCACAAATGAGAAGTAGTCTGAATTTCCCATGGAAACAGCTTTGGGGAAAATGGTGAAAAATCTGCTTCCTACATCACAATTATACAAAAACTTGGACATAGCAAACATACCTCTAAAATGTAAAATGTGATTTTAGTAAATAAATATTTGCACAGGGGGGTCTGGGTGTATAGGCTCAGGCACGAAGACTGGTTGTATTTTCCTGTTAAGTATGCAGTTGATGTGCTTCTTTGAAACATGACAATTCTCCTAATTCAGGGGTGGTATTGAAATGTTTTGCGCAATGATAATTTTTCTATTTAAAAATTATTTTTCTTAACATATTTTACAGAAAGAAACAGAAAAAGAACACAACATACAAAGAAAACTACAAAAAGAAACACAAAAATTACAGAAAATACAGCAACCCAAGTTAACAAAAAGGAAGAAAAACAAATAGGCAGAAAAGGGGCAATTATATATATTAATATAATCACATTTCACATTTCTAAATGCACAAAATAACATAATTAAGGCAATTCTGTTTTAAAAAAAAAACAAGCTAAGAAGTTCTGAGAACTTTGGTGTGACTGGCTAGTCAGGCAATACCTTGTAATCAATTGGACATGAATGATACACATTTTGATTTAGTAGCCACCATAACTGAGAGCCCTCAGATATGGCAAAAAAAATTTCTCTACACAAGAGCAATATTTTGTGAGAATAAAACAACACTTCTAAGAGGGTGTAAATAAATCATGCCATGAATAAATCTAGCATTTCCTGTCCAAGTGTTTCTTCATCAAAATATTACAGCTAATGCAAATAAACCTAAACTTTGCACTAGAATACTGTATGTTTTAAATGCTTTTGCCAATGTATTCAGTGGTAGATCCGACTAGAGTAACCCAAAAGCCCAGTGGAACATATTGCAGCCTGAGTTGAAAATATAATTAATCCTTGATTTACAAATATTTCCTTTAGTGACTGCTCTAAATTACAGTGGCACTAAAAAAAATGATTTACAACTGATCCTCAGACTTACAACCATAGCAGCATCTCCACTGTCACATGATCAAAATTTGGGTGCTTGGCAACCGACATGGATTTAAGAAGGTTGTCCTGGGGTCTTATGATCACCATTTGTGGTTTCCAGCTGACTTCCAACAAACAGGGACAATAAGGGAAGCCATATTCTCTTGACAACCATGATTCAACTGCAGTAATTCACTTAACAATCGTGTTAGTAATGGAAATTCTGATCCCAATAAGTAGAGGACTATGTATGTATCAAAAAAGGTGAAATCTTCTAAAAAATGAGTCAGAGAGAATTCCTTGAAGTGGTTCTTAGGCATGTATTCCTTATGAAGTATTGACCTTTTTGTGTTGTGCATGTGTATGCTCACTTCTGACTTTTTTTGCAGTCTGATAATATTTTCCATATCAAGCTGCATCACTCTTCCTTTTTAGAATCTGGAGAGCAGTTTAAAGAATAACCATGAATCAGCAGTTTATCACATACTACAATTATTACACCTTTCTTTTCATCATGATTTATACATCAAAAGTTAATTCTTCTGTATGTAATATGTGATCATGCTTTGTCTCTTACGCCACCTTCCCAGTTTGTACTATGACCAAAGTATTTGCATTTTATTAAGCAATGAGTGAAATTTGGGTAATACATAAATGCATCTGGGGGGAGTAATGCTTAAATTTCAAGATTCCAGAGAATATTCTGGCTTTTTATTTAACATTTAACAGTTTTGCTGAATAAAAATAATTTCTGTCTTGTGGGGACATTAATTAATGCCTCTATTTTTTGAGTCCAAGTTTGTGTCTTTGGAATTCTGTGATTATGGAAACAAGTCTAGTGCAACTTAATTGTGGAACTTTCCAGTTATATTTAAATCTAAACACTGTTTGGACATGAGTTTACTCTAATATACGGAATTAGTATTACGGATGATATATTTTTAGATCTGGTGAGAACAAACCTTTAAATGGTTGGTAGTAGATTGTGGTGTTGTGTATTCAGTGTGCAATAATTCAGGTTCATGTTGTTTATTGGTATTTAGAAACTATTCTGTGGCATTTATAGGTACACATACTTTC
This sequence comes from Mimophis mahfalensis, assembly GCA_032468015.1. Lineage (NCBI taxonomy): Eukaryota > Metazoa > Chordata > Lepidosauria > Squamata > Mimophis > Mimophis mahfalensis. The sequence goes on along the minus strand of JANHFR010010129.1, from coordinate 337,635 downwards.
ATTTAACGTTTATAGATGTTTTTCTATATGAAATCAGGAATGTGAAATTAAAAAAATACCTCCGAGGAATACAGTGGCAAACTGCTTCCTTGTTTATAGCAAGAAACCATCATGGATATTAGCAAGAATTGAGTTTAACTAAAGGGAATTCAGTTTTTTTAAAAAAGCAAGTAAAGCTTTAGTCTGATTTTCAAACAATTGGTTTTGTGGTGGATTCCTTGATATTTTCCTGCTAAGCTGAACTTAGGCAATATTTAGATACCACATTCTTGGTTCTAGAATTCACTTAATTTCTTGTACAGTGAAGGCATACTGTAGTTTCTGCTGCACACTGAACTACAGATGTAATCTAGGATCAGCCTTCCCTAATCTGCCCAAACGTGTTAGATAACAGCTCCCATCTGACTGTATTTTCTTGCCTGCTAAATTGGGAGCATATTATGTCTTTGAGTAAATCAGAACTGAACCCTATTCCTGGCAGGTGTCTTTATTTTCCTCTTGATTTACGGTGACAGCTAATTCTTCAGTTGCCACCAGATTCATTTAAGCCTTTAAATTAAGCATCAATTAAGTGTGGTACATACACTCATTCAAGCTCAGGTTTTCAGTTCTATTGTTTTTATAATTATGGATTTCTCTCTTGTATGATAATTACAATAAAATTAAGTTCATGTTACATGAACATATGGAGAAAATGTTTGAGAAAGAAGCAAACACTAATGTCCTATGCATTTTACAATATAATCAGTGACCAAGTTTTCCGTGTTTTTCTGCTTGACTCTTCTTATATCTTGCTTTGGTATAGTTGGTGTATTTACTAACCACATTTTTAAATTGCAAATACCTATCTCTGAGGGAAAACCCTGACTTGGAGAAAATCCCAAATGTCTTATTTATCAATAATTTATCAAAAGAAACAAATGAGTGGGTGGAGAATCTAAGAATGCACGTTTTGCTATAATTGAATGTAGATTTCAAACTATTTATATGGGTAAAGAGAATTCAGACAAGTTCAACTTATTCCCCACCTTAGATTTTATTATATTATAAGCCTCAAGGTATGTTTCGCACAAGTATGTATAGAAAATAATCCAACTTGCTGCATGTTGCCTCCATAACTTTGCTCCTGATTCTGGATAGAAACGCTTGGGGTTAAAGATTTCTAAAACATCCTGTATAACCCAATTATTTTATTCTTTTTGCTAGCTGCCTTGCCTTTTGCAATTCTGACTGCGAGGGGTGCTCCTTTCAAACGAGGACTGTTCTGTAATGATGAAGCCATCCAGTACCCTTACAGAGATGACACCATTTCATATCAGTTGTTAGCAGGGATAATTATTCCTCTCGATATAATTGTTGTAAGTTTTCATTTTCCTCCATTAGACTATATGTCATATCTTGTATTTTTGGGTAAATATATCAAAGTTGGTACTTGTTGGCTGGTAGAAAGGTACCACTGGTTTAAGCCTTTCATTTGGACAAGAAGAAATTGTTGTGGATGGAGGGTGGGTTAATTTTTTGTTAACAGAATTTTTCTACATTTTTTTAAACTTCAAAATGCAATGTTTCTTAAAGCTTTTATTAACCTGTTTGCATGGTGTATAAGTCTTATTTTAAAGGAAGGAATTGGAGGAGATACTAGGTTTAAATTGTTTAGTTTGAAAAATATGCCCGGGGAAGAAGCAGTAAAATTGTAGCTGAAAATGATCAGTCCCATATACTGCATACTCTACCCCAAACTTATAAAGGCATTGTCCAGGTCAGTGTCCTTTTGGAAATGTCTTTATCATCATTGACATGTTGTGATCTGGAGAATCATTTACTCTGGAATTTCCACAGAAAGAGAAATCCAAGTCCAATTTCATGTTCCAGGATTGTAGTAAAAGTACATCTGGATAACCTCACACATTTTCTTCTTCTTTTTTCAGTTTGAGACATGTTTTTCCAATCTGGCCAATTACCATTTAAAAAAAAATCTGGTTGGCAAATGGCTAGATGGAATTTTTCTCTACTAATAGTAACGAGATATCTGAGAAGAGTCTCCTTCTCCTCCTCCCTTTCTCCTCTCCCTCTTCCCCTCCCCGAATAAATATAGTGCACTTAAAATATTTAAGCTCTGTAAATATTTTTGTCCTCTCCAATATTTCTAAAGTAAATAAGATCCCCCTCCTACACCCATCATGCAGTTGGAACTGGGAGAAGCATGGACACTTCATTTTGGCTCATGGTCACCCTGCCCAGGATCTTGTGGATTTTTAAAAACTAGTGTTCATTCCTGGTAGATTTCCTGTAGGGCAAAAATCCAAATTCAAGTCCCACAGGAAATCCTTGAGGAATTATTTTATATACTTAATCTGTAAACAAGTGATTGCAGTCCTTCCCAACTGTATCCTCCCTATTTCTTGATTCTCTTTGAGGACTAAATAATCTACAAAGAAGGATAAAGAGAGGAAGACTTTGTTTGGGTGTGAAGCTGAAAGGAAATTCAAAAAGATCAGCATCTTTAGCACAACCAGAAAGAGAGGGAATAAACATTTGGTCCCCATGTACTGTGCTAAAGATCACTTCACTTTGTCTCTGAATTATCACCTACTGGAAATCATCAGGATATCTCACCTATTTCTGTGTCACCTACCTGTGACTTTTTGTGATCTTATGATCTATTCTTTAAGTTTCTTTTTTGCTCTCCCCATCTTTTTCCTTTTTGCTATATTTTCAGTTATAAGGTTGGAGGCAAAAAATGACTTTTAAAAATGGTAAGCCATGTTGGAAGATTTTCCTTCTGAAAAATGAGGTAATATGAAATAAAATAAAATAAATAAATAACTGTCTGTGACAGTTACCTTGGTTTGCATATCACCCTGCTCACGATCTTGGGTATAGGAATACCGCATAGCATTTATTCTTAATTTATCATTATAGCTTGAGTCATTCTTATGTGGATCCAAATAAACGTACAATGACTGAACCTTTAAAGGTACTTCTCTTTATTTTATTCACTGACAGTCCTGAAGATAAGGCTCTTTTTTTCCCTCTCCACCTGTCTACCCTTCCTTTTTTATGTAAAATATGCCAACTTCTTTTTCTTCTCAAAGAAAAAAAAAAAGAAAACTGTGCTTAAAATAGTCATTACAAGGGTGGTACTTTTATGTCTTTTGAACCTTTGTGAAAAGTTCATTGGTTCCAACTGCTAAAGTGTGTAAGTTACATGGGATCTCCTATAGGAGCCTAGATGATGAATGATTGTGGTATTTAATATTTTTGTATATTTGCCTTTTATTTTAAATTAGCTATTTAAATAAATTGGAATAGCTGCAATTTAATCATTAGAGCTATAGGAGGCTGCCAACTTGTTTAATTTAATGGGAATTTCTCTCTCCCCCCACTTTCTGTTAGTGTTCCCGTTATAGAGGACAGAAATAAAATATTGATCTCTATAGAGAGAATGTTGTTACAGTTCCATCTGTCACCATTCCTGTGTTTGCTAAATGAATCAATTGGACCTCATAATGATACTTGAATTTTATTTTTTTAATGCATTAAGAGATGATTGTGGATCCCTAATATGTTGCACATTTATTATACTCTAGCTCAGGGGTGTCAAATTCACGATGTCACATTGCCATCACACTGTGCATTGCAACTTTCCCCCCCTTCACTAAAATGGAGTGCATGATGCATCTGGCCTGTGGGCCCCAAGTTTGACACCCCTGGTCTAGCTTATTTCTAGTGAGATTTTTTTCTTATACTGAAAAAACGATTGTACAATAGTTATGACATCAAAGCAGGGCTTTTTCTTAATGACTGTGTGGATACATGCCTTGCCATTTTGTTGTCCCAGATATGTACATATTGAAAGAGACGCAACATTTATTACTGCATTTTAAGAAGTGGGAAAAGTAGCTGTTGATGATTTAAAGTAACATGATTTACATTTTGCGGCAGAAATGTAGCATAAGTGAATGGATTAATCTTCCCTTCTGCTTTCTGTTCTTTTGCTAACTTGAATTTAACTAAAGATATCTTGAACACAATTCTTGCTATTTTATTAATGACTATTCTAAAAGTACTGGTAGTTTCAAATCATTTTAGTCAAGGGTTTTGTCAAGGTTTGTGATCATGTTCTCTAAAAACAGGAGAGGATTTGCCTCGTTTGTTCCAACTCATCCTAAGCCTTTATAAAAAGGCATTTGATGGGTTTTCACCTGATTTTCTGTATTCATATTTTGTTGAAAATTGAGTTTTTTTAAAAAAGCTAATCTTTTTGACTTCTACTATAATGTTGTCCTATCAAAGACTCATTCAAACTATATAAGCAGAAGAAACATGGTTTTATGAAAAAGTTCAGGCATCCTTGATTAAATTGTATGTTTCAGCAAATCCCTGGTAAACAGAAACCGACATACAGTACAAAGTCAAATATGACATCCTCCCTCAAATTTAAATGCATTTATGCATTAAATGCATTTATTCATTAAATAAATACTATTTATGTGCAATTGTTTATAGATTCCAAATAAGAAAACAATGAATATGGCAGATATGGAAAACTGGACATCCTTTCAGTCAGTACTTTATTGTACTCCTTTTGGTAGTAATAATAGTTTCCAAATCAATCTGGTTTTGCATTTTAGTTTTTTCTCTCCATGCTACCCTAGTTTAAAAATATTTTAATCTGTCTTTGCATGTGTTGCTTGTTTTGAGAGCTCCTACAGATTTTGAATATTATTCAAGATGGAGGAATATGAAGACATTCCAAAACTTTGGTATTTTTTTTTCCTTTGAGTATTTTATAGATGATAGGGAGGTACAGTATGTTCCAAATCCTTGTCTTCTTGAAATATCCAACCTCTTTTCCTTTTCAGGAGCTATTGATTTTTGCCAAAGGAGATGATAAAATAGAATGAGTGTCAATCAGATTATTGCACTTGCCATAGGTGCCATTTTCTTATTTTGAATAAGCAATGACTGTTAATAAAAAATAGCATGCATTCAGATTTTTAGAAAGATGTCACATTTACCTTTGTTCAATATACAAGTTTTGTCAAATTCTGTTTGCTTACAGATTCATTAAAATGTATAATTTTATTAGGCATCCGTAAACTTTTGTGTACAATTGTATGATTAAAAAAATGTATTAAAATGTATTAAAATAAATAATTTAAAACGGTGAAATTTAGTGTGTTAGTCCAAAATTGCTCGGAAATTGCTATAGAAATTGAATAAGGTAATAAATAAATAAATAAATAAATAAATAAATAAATAAATAAATAAATAAATAAATAAATAAA
>JANHFR010010129.1:225783-238984 GCA_032468015.1 Mimophis mahfalensis | reverse complement strand
AACAAAAGGAGATTTCTTCTAACAACTGGTTCTCCAAACTGCTTAGAAAGTTAACAACCAGTTCTAGCGAATAGGTGTGAACTGGTAGAAACCCACCCCTGACTATACACACCCAATTCCAGCAAGCGTTCTTTATGTTTTAGCCTCCAGTCCCCTAATCATCAATAGAGTCTCAACATCTTATTTTATATTGTGGATACAAATATAAGAAAAGGATACATGAAAGAAATATAATGTCAGGAAAAATGAAAAGAATTGAGGATTCAATCATCCATAGTTGCTTTTTGTAAGTAGGTGGGCTTTATAAATGTGATTGACAATAAATACAATCATTCCACAGAGGTCAGTGATGAGATTCAGAATGTATGAAAGGCATTTCTTCATGTATTTATAAAGCACATTGTGAAACTGAAGGTGACAGCCTGCAATTTCTTTGGCTTTAAAGGAAAATTAAACAAGGGTTGAAGGGACTTTGAAAATTATGTAATGCAGAAATCCAGGAACTGGTGGAGGATAAGGCTAGGTTTATAGCTATATGTTACCTCTAGGATGCTTCTTTCTCAGGGTCAGCTGCTAGATAGGATACTATTGTGCTGATGTCTTATTGCCAACTTCCCCAAAGGCCTCTGTTACTGTGGAGAGGATGGCTATGCTAGTCGGGCTCAGTGTTAAATGTCTGAAATAACTTTTTCTTATGTTCTTAACGTGAGCGTTTGAGATTTCAAAACATACTTTGCTTCAGGAAGTTGCCAGTACTGTATGTGTTGTAACATGGATTGTTTTACAAAAAAAGGATATTTTTCTAACCGCCATTTAGATTTAAATTCTTTGTATTAAAAAATAAATACTTTAGCAGCTGTTCTGATTTTGTTCTTTTAGGCAGTCTTAAGCTATTTTAGTTAAGCTATCTAACCATTTCATATTTCAAGAAATACTCTTTTCAAGATACAAACTTCCAGTAATAAATTCATTCTTCCTAACCTGGTGTTCTCTAGAGGTGGATTTTTGGTTTATTTCTATTTTGCACAACCGGAGAATCTAGCTTGGTAACAGAAACCAAAAATAAGCCCTCCAAAAGAATTGTCCTAGCTTCACTCCTTCTGCTAAACTACTGTGTTTTTAGGTTTGGCTTAGCAATGGGGTAAATCCAAGCTTTCATTATAAAATGTAGAGTTTGGCCATTTTGTATTCTGTATACATTCCAGCAGCTATTTGTTCAAGAAAGCGGGGCACAAAAGGCCGTGGCTTAGTGTATAAAGGGTGAATATGCTTAAAGGGTGAATACGCTTAACTGTCAGGTTTATAGTAATTCACACAAGGTAAGGTGTTATGTATGTATATGTAGGCGGTTGTCACTCTGGATTTAATAATCACTATAGCTAAAACATTCAACAGGATTAGGCCCGATTTAGGCCCGGCTGTTAGATTGGCGACTGAGAAAGATGGCGCCTTTCTTCACCGCCTCTCGGCTCTCCTTTCGCGCCGGAGAGGCATATTCTGCCTGCCCGCTTCCAGAAAACAAGGGCTTTTGAATCAGCCCAGACCTAAACGCAAGGGAATCTAAAGCAAAAGAAGCCCTTCAAAACCAAAATAAAAAATAAAAAAATCCCACCACCCTCAAAAGTTTTCATGAGACGGGAGCGCTCGTCTCTAGGTCCTTCGACCGTCTCGACGGCGGATTAAAATGGCAGGCGCCTCCTCAGAAGGGCAAGAGCCGCCTCTCAAGGCGTGAGGTCGGGAGCCGACCGCCGCGCGCCGAGGCCGAGGGACCTGCTGCTACCGCTCGGAAACCCCAGGGCGCCTTGCGAGAGCGGTTCTTTAGCCGGGAAAGCCGGCGAGGCGACGGCAGAATGCCTCCCCGGCGGGCGGGCGCAGGGGCGGGGCAGCGCTGCCGAACATATAGCTGACCCCGCGCCTCTCGCCTCGGCGCTGCCCGAGAAGGCAGCCAAGGAGCGCGGAGCCGCAGGATGGTCATCACACGGATTAGCCAGGAGTGCGTCGCGGCTGCGGCTCCGGCTCCCGGCGGGCGGCCAAAACCTCCACTGAAAAAGCGGCGGAACGAGGACGTGACCCCCGAGGATCGGCCTGAGCCTCCGGGGGGAGGCGCCGCCGTGGCCGGCTGCCAGCTCCGCGCGCCGGTCAAGAAAAGTAAGCCGCCTCCGGTGGGTCGGCTTCGCAGCCGCGGCGAACCCATGCACCCTCTGGAGCGGCAGATCTTCCGCGACTACGGGCAGAGCTGGTACCGCTTCCGAAAGGAGCTGGAGGACAAGTTCCACCCGTTTGACCCGCTGGCGCAGCAGCCACAAGTAAGGGGAGAAGGGCGATCCGAGGAAGAGAAACCGGGTCGCTGTCCAGCCTGGTCCGCCCTTCTTCGGCCCAGAAGGAGGACGCGGTTCTTCTTTTCCATGTGCCCACCATAAGCCTGGGCAGAGTTTCCCCCGGGCCAACAAACTCTTCCTCCTTTCTTCTCCTCTTCCTCCTCTCTGCTTTATCCTGAAAAGACTTTCCCAACGTTAAATTTATTCTGTGGTGGAGGATTCAAAGCCATGTGTTGAATTAAGTCCAAAGATGCGCGCACACAAATAACACACAGCCTTACACTTTTGACACAAGGCAGTTCTGGGAGGAAAAAGGCTAGGTTTTGTTTGGGATGCTCCATCTGCTCTTCCTTTTCCCCCCATAGAATGCAATTTTGTTTAGGGAGAAACCTTGATGTGCACCAAAACAGGAATCCAAACACGAATTTTGATGCATGTGTTCATTCTTAAAAAGAGCTGCTTCTGGGACATTTGAAAATTTGGATTAGAGGCTAAGTAGCTAGAGCTGATCAAGGTGGTGGGGCAGGATCTGAGTTTGAAGGATCTTTATCTTAGATGTGATAGGGGAAAGAATGCCAGATATGCATCCTATTTTGGCTCAAATATATCCTTTATGAATTGCTTCCATTGTTATATACACACTGCTGTGTCTTTTGTATTCTTGGAATTTTGACTACAATTTGTATTTGCATTATAGCCTGAACATAATTGTCGGATATGCTGCATTTATGTTTTACAACGGGCACATTTCTTTGACATAAATATGCATATCAGAGGTTAATAAATCTAGATATCTGTTGCTTTTTGTTTCTAAATTCTCAGATACTTCTTTGTGATTCATCCTAATGAAAATAGTGGAGGATCTTATTGAACAATAGGAAATATACTGACATTGTGGTTTCATGCCCCCAAAGCACTTTAAATATTTTTTTCTCCATGCCACGTGCCATTCTTTGTTGGGTTTTCTTAATATTTTCACACATGGCTTTTTCAGTAAGGATGGAAGAAGGAACACTTTTTTTCACTAAGAGAAATAAAATTGCTTAAATAAGGAAGTAAATATGTGTTTTCTTTGTTGTATGTACATATCTTGGTTGTCTATGGAGATTCTCAGTCACCTAGGTCATGGTTGTCCCAAATGTGCATTTTCAAGAGGCAACTGGACTTTCTGGTTTCTCTTTGAAGATATTTCGCTTCTCATCCAAGAAGCTTCTTCAGCTCTGACTGCAAGAAATATAAATCCTTCAACTCCCTACCATCCAGTCAGAGCTGAAGAAGCTTCTTGAATGAGAAGCAAAACAACTTCAAAGAAAAACCAGAAAGTCCAATTGCCTCTTGAAAAAAACCCACCTTTATCTTCTTTATTTTGCAATGGAGGAAAACTGACAGTCATATAAAGTATGTGGGTGACAGTCAAATGGAAATAAAGTCCAATAAATTGCAAACATGTTTGAAAAACATAACTGATAAATACAATATCAAATATGATTCCTATTAGTATTTTTAGTAAATTAGTAGCAATTATTGTGTTCAGGGGCATGACTGCATTGCTGTTTTTTTCTTCTTCTCATATTTGTTCTTTTATTCATAGATGCCTATCTGTTTACACTTACAATATATAGAATCACATATTTATTATTCCAATTTGATAATATTGATATATCTGCTACATGGCCTTGTAATAGCACAATATTCTAAAATCTTTACTTTTTTAGAAGCAAAATAGAAACAAAATTCCACCTGCAATCAGCTAGTTGTTTGGATAACATAGTTCCTTTGTATGCTTGCCACTCTGTAAACATACGAATAACTGTTTTTAGGATGCAAATGCATTCATTATTTCAATTATTCACATTTATTCACACTCAGAGCACTTTAAATCATGAAATCAGAAGCAAGCAGTAAAGTCCCTTATATTTGAAATGCTTCCATACTAACATTTTAATCTATACTGCATGTAGATTTCAGTGATATCTCCTTTGCACCCTAACACCTTTTTTTCTTGGCTTTCCAGATAACTACAGATGCCCGTTGCAAACTGGTCAGCTGGCTCATTCCAGTGCATAAACATTTTGGCTTTTCTTTCGAATCCTTATGTCTGACAGTAAACACTCTAGACCGTTTTCTCACAACTACCCCAGTGGCTGCTGACTGCTTTCAACTCCTTGGGGTCACCTCACTTTTCATCTCTTGCAAACAGGTACTAGGGTCTAGAAAATTTCTTCTCCTTTTCTCTTCCTCTTCTTCTTGCAATTGGTACCTGTTGCTGTTAAGAGGGAGCAAACTTTAAGTTATAATAGGAGAAATGTCTGAAGTACGTGATTGGAAGTTCAACAATGGTACTGAAGTCTCAATATAGCCGATCGCTAGATTTTCCTTTGTTCATCTACCGTAATATTGAAATTATATTCACAAAAAAACCACACAATTTTATGTTGGACTGTATCACAAACTGCTCTATTCCCTCCTGAATCATCAGTCACTGTGTTCGGTTTCCTAAATTCATTTAAAAAACAACAACAGCCAAACAAGTGTTCTGCTGGCCTCGGCCTTCTGTTAAAAGAACATAACACTTCCATCTGCCTTGTTGCAGGATGTCATGTTTCAGAGAATAAACATACTGGCTTTGGAGCCTGATATGAATTGTGAGAGTTCATTACAGAAATTTCCTGTCTTTTCTTTGGCCTTGAAACCACCTACTGTCCATCCTTCCAAAACCTCTCCAAATCAGGAACTCTTTTCAAAAGAAGTAAGATTGAGCATAGAGGGCATCTAGAAATGGGGAAATAATCAATTAGTTTCTTACAGAAAGCTTCTGATGGGTCACAAGAAATGGATAAGGAAGATACTAAGAGCTTTTTTACTATATTAACATCTTAGTATCCAGACTTCCATATTTATAATTTCCCAATCAAATCTCCCTCTCTGTGGAGATGTGTGCTGCAGCTTCAGAAATCAATAGCTTTAAAAAAAGCCAAGATTAAGCCATTTAAGTCTACATTAATCTGAACAAATTTGTTTGTTTGTTTATGTACTTATTTATTTATGGGATTTATATGCCACCTTATCTCTCAAAGGACTCAGGGCGGCTCACAACAATAAAAACACGGAATACAAAATTTAAAAAGATATTAAACTAATACTCCCATAAATAACCAATTAAAACCAGACATACAAATTAAAACTCCCCACCCCCATCAGCCCATGTGTCTTTTAATCATCCAGTTTATGAATTTAATTTTGGAAAAAAATCTGATACTAATGGCATTAATAGTGACAAAAAATAAATACTAACACAGAGAGCTTTATCATTTCAAAAAACAACATTCACTAGAGCCGTGGTGGTGCTGCTAGTAGAGTGCTGTATGTAGTCCTTAGCTGCCAGCTGCCTGCAATTAGGCCAGTGGTTCTCAACCTTCCTAATGCTGTAACCCTTTAATACAGTTCCTCATGTTGTGGTGACCCCCAACCATAAAATTTTACATTTACCCAGTAATTATAATTCATGAAGTGTCAGAAATATGTGTTTTCCGATGGTCTTAGGTGACCCCTGTGAAAGGGCCGTTTGACCTCCAAAGGGGTTGCGACCCAGTTCGAATCCCACCAGGCTCAAGGTTGACTCAGCCTTCCATCCTTCCGAGGTGGGTAAAATGAAGACCCAGATAGTTGGGGGCAATATGCTGACTCTGTAAACTGCTTAGGGAGGGTTGAAAGCCCTGATAAGTGGTATATAAATCACATGCTATTGCTATTGCAACAGTCCTGGAAGCATCCCAAGATATTATCTTCTGCCTAAGTGCCTATGTATTGCTTTCTATGCTTGTGTGCTTTACAGGTAGAAGTGCACCCACCAAAGGTGAAACAACTCCTGGCCCTTTGCTGTGATACTTTCTCTCGCCAGCAGCTCTGCAACCTGGAGTGCATCATTCTCAACAAGCTTCACTTCAATCTGTCAGCTCCCACCATCAATTTTTTCCTTGAACACTTCACCCATATGCGAATGGAAGCATGTGAAGCTGATGTTTGGGAAGCCAACAATGCCAAAGCTCTAGCAAAAGGTGTGGCTGAACTTAGCTTGGCCGACTATGCCTTTAACAAATACATGCCTTCCTTGTTGGCTGTCTGTTGCTTGGGGCTGGCTGATCAGATGTTGCAGCACCAGAAACCACTGGACTTGCACTTAAGTGACTATCCAGAGGGAGTTTTACAAGACTGCTTGGACAAGTTACATTTACTGGTCTCTTTAAATGAGGACTCTTTGCCTTTGGTACTACCTCCTGAGATTTCAGATCAGTGTCTGCACTTAGAAAAATAAGTTAACCAAACAAAAACTATTTAAAATTGGTGACCATGAATTAGGAAGTTTATGTTTTCTGTTTTGTTCCAGTTCCTAAATAGAAGGATCACTGATAGTTGCAATACCTCTGAAATAACAGTATTCACTTTGTATATTTACTGAATAATCTCTAATACTGTATTTATATTTATTAATAGAGGCTGTGGTATTGATTTAGAATAAAATCAAATAGCAGCTTCTTTAATATTTTACAGATAATTTCAGATTCTATTTTGCACACTAGACTTATATTGCACTGACATCATTTTAACTAATAGCCTAGAGTTGTAAACAATGTATATTATGCCTGGTACTTTATTTATTCAAGTGATAGTTCAGTTTGAAGTCATAGGAAGGAGAACCAAATTGTAAAGAAGTTTATCTAATAAAGCTTTTATCATTCATTGTGATTTGTGTTGTTTTCTGCCTCCTCTTATGAAAAAGTTGAATATATCCAAGAAGCACTTAGAGAAGAAGCCATTTTATAATATAGCCCACAGTCCCAGATATATAAGTCTTAAGTAAATTCCCCTTTAATCAGTAATATTTGGAACTGCAGCTCCAGGATCAAACTGCAACTTATGAAAGAGCATGATGGCTCAGCAGTTAAAACAGTGGGCTGGAAAATTGACAGCCCAGGTTAGAGACCTGAGCTCTGTGCAACAGGATGAGCTCCCGTTACTTGCTCCAGCTCCTGCCCACCTAGCAGTTCAAAACAATGCAAATGTGAGTTGATAAATAGGTAGCACTTCGGTGGAAGGTAACAGCATTCCGTGCATCTTGGCATAAAGCCATGTCAGCCACTTGACCATGGAAAGTGGCTTCGGACAACACTGGCTCCCTCGGCTAGGAAACAGAGGAGCACCATCCCACAGAGTTGGACACGACTGGACAGGGAAAACCTTTACCTTGATAACTTATGGGAAGAGAACCATCTCTTAAAAAAGTGCTGTAAAACATCAGAAAGTGGTGTGTGTGATGGTCACTCCCTCATTTTGTGATCCCCTTTCTGCTGTACATGGACAAGCCCCAACAATTTCTTTGATCTACTTTTCAACACACCACCTCCCAATGCTCTGATAAAACAAGAGTGACAGTGATGGAGGACACGTAAAAGAAGGCACTCCATTTCTCTCCTTCAAGTTAGCTGATGTTTAAAATAACATGGCATTTGTTTTGTCCCTATTAAGTTCAAACTCTATGGTGTTAACTTCCGGATAATAATTCATCTTTCTTTTTTTAGGTAGTTCATAAAAATAGTTTATAAATGTGCCTTCCTTCCTGTATTCCAAAGCAATACAGAAAAACAAAATAATAAAATAATACTGTTGATTTAAAAAGTCAATAAAACACAGAGAATGAAAAAAAAAATATTAAACATTCATCCTGGGAAGAATAGATGAGTTTTTAACAAACCCTGAAATACGCTACAATAAATGCTTTCCACATTTTAGAAAATTTTCCTTAGGAGGAGGTCCACCACAAAGAAAGCTTGTTAGCAGGCTACTTTCAGAGAGCATGACATGGTATGGTAATAGGAATGCCCACATGCCAGTCAATAAGGATCCAGGACAATGAGCCCACCAGTAGGTAAGGACCAGTAGTGGTATTCAATTTCTGTGGGCGTGGCTTAGTGGGTGTGTCTATGCTATCAGCCAATGAGAGGTGGTATTTGGCAGTGTCAGCCAATCAGAGATGGTTTTCTGAATCAGTCAAAATTATTGCTACCAGTTCTCCGGAACCTGTTGGAACTGGCTGAATACCACCTCTGGTAAGGACGTTTTCAGCTTCGTTAATAACCTTAGTAGGCAGAGACAGAAACATAAAAGCATAACATACCAAGTAAGATGCTCTCCCTTCAACCACTGGGAGTCTCAATAACAACAATAGAGCAATCCCCAAAAAGCCAGGAGGCACATTTGTACCAAAGCTCAAAGGCCAATACAGGTAGTCCTCAACCTATGACCACAATTGAGCACAGAATGTATGTTGCTAAGTGAGACACATGTTACGTGACTTTTGCCCCATTTTATGACTTTTCATGCCACATTTGTTAAGTGAATCACTGTAGTTGTTAAATTAGTAACATGGTTGTTGAGTGAATCTGGCTTCCCCGTTGACTTTGCTCGTCAGAAGATCGCAAAAGGTGATCACATGACCTTGGGATTCTGTGACCGTCATAAAGATGAACCAGTTGCCACGCATCTGAATTTCGATCACATGACCACGAGTATGCTGCAATGATTGTAAAGGTGATAAACTTTGTGCAAAGGTCACTTTTTTTCAGTGCCATTTTAACTTCAAACGATCACTAAACGAACTGTTGTAAGCCGAGGACTACCTGTAGTAGGATTTGTTATTGAAATCTGGTCCTTGCTTCTGATAACAAGACTTCAGGATCTAATTTTGATGAAAGGTGCTTAACTCTGGGATAGAAAACAAAAGTTCCAAACTACAAGAAATCCTTGACTTATGAGCATAATGGAGCCTGCCCATCATGGTCCTAAGTTGTGATGGTTGTAAATTGTAAATCCATGTGACCAACTGATCTGATTTTACAACTTTTTAGTGATGGTCATTAAGTGACCACTTAAGTTGTAAAGCAGATACCACGGTTGGTAAATGGTCCTCTTTTGCCGGAAATCAGAAGTAAACGCTGGTTTGTAATAAAATTGTGTGAGTTTAAACAGACTCTGGAGGATGGCAGAGGACAGGAAGGCCTGGAGGAACATTGTACGTGGGGTCGCAATGGGTCAGACACGACTTTGCAACTAACAACAACAACAACAACAATAAAATTGCCGTTAAATGTGCTCATGTGACTGAGGGGCACACAAATACTGTAAGTATGGGCCGGTTGTTGAGTGTCCAGCATGTGATCTCCTAACCACAAGGTGAGCCTGCCTGTCTGTCCAAACTTCCAATCCAGGACGCAAGTACCCGGAGGTAAGTCCCTCGTAATTTCAAGGACTTGCGAATCAAGGACTACTTGTATACAGATAAGCCAGTTGTGTGAAGATTCTACCCCCACTTTCTTAATTCCTCAAGCAAGAGTGAAAAACAAGCACATTAAACATGGCTCGGAATGAATTCTGAACTTTTGGAGTTTTTTTAATAGGAGAAATCAAAGGAGAAATCAAAAGCTGTCACTAAACCTTTTGAAATATATTGGCTTTCCACAGTACCACTACAGGATTCTTACCCTATCACAATTCCTGGGTCAGGCATGGCCAAGATTAGGCAAGATGGGCTGCACACAAATCAGATAGATAGATAGATAGATGGATGGATGGATGGATGGATGGATGGATGGATGGATGGATGGATAGATAAACAAATGGATAAACAAATGGATAAACAAATAAATAAACAAATAGGCACCTTGGTGGTGCACCGAGCTAAGTGCTTGCACTTAGTGCCTTCAATTAGTGCCAGTTTTAATCTCACCAGGCTCAAGGTTGACTCAGCCTTCCATCCTTCTGAGGTAGGTAAACTGAGGACCCAGACTGCTGGGGGCAATAAGTTGACTTTGTAAATCAATAAGCTGACTTTGTAAAACACCGCTTAGGGGCCCCCAAAAAAGCCCTAATAAGCAGGTCTATACAAAGGATGAAGGCAATTGCTATAAATGTATTGTAAGCTGCTCTGAGTCTTTGGAGAAGGGGGGCATATAAATAAAAAATAAAAATAAATGGACAAGCAAACAAACAAACAAACAAACAAACAAATCGTGTGTGGTGTGGCTAAAAGATGTCATGGAGGCTTTTACCTTCTAACAACAAACTTTCATGACTTCTAATTAAAATTCCCATAATCTGAACACTTAACAGGGCATCTACCAGATCCTAGAGATAGTTTTCCAAGGGAATAGAAAGTAGGACGGGGCTGTTGGCCAGGGAGCCAGAAAGGAAAAGAAAAGAAAAGAAAAAGAAAAAGAAAAAGAAAAAGAAAAGAAAAAAAGAAAAGAAATGCTCTCTGCCTATGTTCAGGGACACGGACACATTGACAGCCTAGGGTTGGACTGCCCTTCCTCGCCGATGGGGCTGCGGTGAGCTAAGACAAAGGACTCCAGCCGCGCTGGTCGGTTGGCCGGGGCGCCAAGAGGCAGAAAAAGGGCGCAATTTCGTCCGTCTGCTCCGAGCCGCAGCGGCGGCGGTGGCGATAGAGCCTAATCTCCGGGCGGAGCGGGGAAAAGGCTGGGAGAGGAGGGATGAGGCTGGGCTCTCCTGTTGCCATGCTGCTGTGTGCCAAGGTAAAGGCGCCACCTCTGGCGCTCAAACCGCAGCCGGCCCGCCTCCCCTCGGCTCTCTCTTCCCAAGAGAGAAAGCCGGGCTCCCCAACCGCGGCCAGACCGCTCCAGCCAACCGAGCAGGCGGCGCGTTTGTGGGGTGGCGAGTCGCGATGCAAAAACGCGACAGCGGAGCGGGAGCCGGAGGCGGTGGCGGCGCCAGGCAAGCCTGTGGCAGCCTCTGTCCCAACAGGGTGCAAGATTTGGCCGGCCGGCTGGGCAAAAAGCCGTGCAAAGTAGAGAGAAAGGTGCGTTGCTGGAGGCAGACCTCGCGAACAGCGGAAACGTCTCTTGCTCTAGGACGGGAGACAGCGTCGCCCAGTGGTTAAACCAAGGGCATGTTTTGGACCAGAAAAAACAGGGTTTCTCATTCGGTCACTCGAAGATGGGAACTCATAAGGAAGCGAGCATCTCTAGGCATGTGCAGAGTTGCTTCCCTTCTCCGGCCACCTGATACTGGAGGAGAATAGCAAAGGGAGAAACTCAAGCTCCTGTGCTTTCTGTTATTTTACATACATATATATTATTCTATATCATCTATACGACTATATCTATATGATATAAGCAAAATAGCAGAAAGCACAGGAGCTATATATCTATATCGTGTGTGTGTGTGTGTGTGTGTGCGCGTGTGTGAGCGTGTGTGTAGTTTAAAAAGAGGACAAAGATGTCCTTGCACAATACAAACTCAATCAAAAGTAAAGCGTGTTCCGCAGAGACCAGCCAGCCCAGCCTAAGGAGAAAGAGACCCTGAGGCTGAGACACGTGTCCAGGCTGCCTAAAACAAGTTTAACGTTTTTGTTTGCAACCGTTTGCCCTCAGGTGCCACGGAAGATCCTGCATCCCAGAAGCTGCCCCATCATTATCCATAACGACCCATCTCCGGACTCAATAGAGGCTGGTGAGTCCGGTTTGCAAGCTTCCTTTCCAGCTTGAAGATATGTTCAGGCACTGTACGTACGTACGTACGTACGTACACACACACACACACACACACACACACACACACACAGAGAGAGAGAGAGAGAGAGAGAGAGAGAGAGAGATCCTTCTAGTCATCTTTTTATTAACACATTCTTCACAGCTGCCCCTTTCGCCACCTATATCTTTCTTTAGCTTTTGAAGCTGGTCATTATTCAAGAATAAATGATCCGGAAGACAGATGCATTTTTAGTTTTAATCGTCTACTACGATTAATAGCAAAAAATCCCAAACAAACAACCGCAATTCACCAAACCCGCAAGCCCAGCTTTCTTTGCACGATGCCTCTCGTACAACGTCTGTCAGCCTTTGAAGTTGGTTTCCAATGATTGGTCTGTGGTTTTCCCTTTAGCCTTAGCTACCATCGATTGGCAAGATTTAGCGGACTGCACTTCAGCCTTCCAGCGGGAAGCTTCTACAGACGCCGCTCTTCAGCAGGTAAAGCGACAGTCCTCGCCCACCCGCGATTTTAGACAGGCGTGACTTTTAGCTACATTAGAGTGAGGATACTACCCCTCGTTGCGCTTTGCATTGGGACAGAACGCGCCTTGCAGAACGTCCAACGCTCAGGCGCTTGGGATTCATTCCCACTGTGGAAAGCCACCTCCCATTCACCTGCACGGATTTATTTCGAAACCTGGACTTCATTCTTAGGAATCCTTCAGGTGGCAGCAGATAGCCGACTTTTGGCTGTTTCCAAAACTAATTGGTGTTTGATCTGGTTGTTGAGGGGATCCGTCCAGAGGTGGTACTCAGCCGGTTCCAAAGGTTCTGGAAAACCGTAGCAATAATTTTGACTGGTTTGGAGAACCGCCTCTGATTGGCTGATAGCATAGCCACGCCCACTAAGCCATGCCCACAGAACCGGTAGTAAAAGAATTTGAATCCCACCACTGGGTCCATCTAGACTCTAGATAATATTTGGGTGGGAGACCATTAGAAGATTCCAGAGCTGTGGATGATCTTTGGAAGTTGAGAAAAAGTCTATATAGATTCTCAGTCATCCAGGTCATGGTTGTCCCAAAGGTGCTTTTTCAAGAGGCAACTGGGACTTTCTGGTTTTTCTTTGAAGACCTTTCTCTTCTCATCCAAGAAGCTGGTCCAAGAAGCTGAAGAAGCTTCTTTGGATGAGAAGTGAAACCTCTTCAAAGAAAAAGAAGAACATCCAGTTGCCTCTTGAAAAAGCACCTTTGGGACATATGGACCTTGGTGGAGCAGGCTGCAAGGACTTAGCCTAGCAAGCCAGCTGCCTGTAATTAGGCATGTTCGAATCTCACC
>JANHFR010010129.1:44603-55576 GCA_032468015.1 Mimophis mahfalensis | reverse complement strand
CTGAGCTAACATGACTGGAAGAGGAATTCTGGGAGTTGAAGTCCACAAGTCATAAAAGAGCCAAGTTTGTCTACCCTGGGCTAGGGGAAGCTACAAGCCAATTAACCAAAAAAAAAAACCCTTTACCTGTCTTTTCTTAATGACATTCCATTTATTATTCATTTATTTAAATTTATATTCCATTCATTCCCCCAATTAGGTGACCCTCTACAAATCATAAAAAGATAAACAGAAACATAATTAAGATATTAAAACACTGCAAATTAAAAATTCAAAACTATACCAAACCCACCCACTCCCACCAAAAAAACCACACAAAAAACCCCCACAAAAAAACACAACAACCAAAAACCAAAAACCAACAACCATCTCAGGACCAAGAGACAGATAGCATAGAAAGAAGGTCTTCTTATCCTGTCAACCATATCCAGCAGTGAGTGCCCCCTCGCCCTCACTCAGTGCACCAAACCACCTGACAGAACTAAATTGTAATATCCTTTGAGAAGACCAAAAGGGTGGGAGCAGTTCTCATCTACGGTGGTAGAGTATTCCACAGGGCTGGGGCCACAGTGGAGAAAGCTCTTTTCCTTGACTCCACCCACTGAAATTCCTTCACAGATGGAATCCATAGCTGGCCTCTTCTGCTGACCTAATCCCACTGGGGTGAAATGGCTCCTCAGATATCCTGGACCCCTGCTTTCCTCTTCCTTGTTGCAAGCAATGTTCTGACTTGACTAATTCAGTAAATATTATTCTTAACAGCAGTTCTCTTCCCAGAAAAGTAAAGCTAACGTCTTACATTTGGTTTATCACCAAAAACCTCATAAAGGTTTTCATACCCAGGTAAGGTTACCATTGCATTGCTATAGAAGCTTAATATAATTCTTAGTGTTACGACAAATTTAAAATATAATAGTTTTCTTAAACTACTGTCTTTTCTTAAATGGTATGCTTACATTAACTTTTTAGTATGGTTCAAGACGGTATGCAATCTCAGTTTCAAAGTTTATAGTTTGCAAAGTCCAACTTTTTGTTCTACAGTACAAACTCTTCACAATCCCATCAAAAACATATTGCAACATTCAAGAGCAGAAACCAACACAGATCCATAGCTAGTTCACACATTTAGTTTTGATGGTTACAATAATACTGAAGACAAATCACCAGGTCCAAATCACAAAACTGTTACAGGTAGATACTACAAGTTTCTGAGAGGAGCAGATCCATCAGTGAGTGGACTGAATTTGATTCCATGCAGTTATTGCTATTTTTCTGCACTCAAGATTCCGAAGTCATTGAATATTAATATTCTGAAAAATCACTTTCCCTAAATTTCAGATCACCGAAAAACAAAAAATAGTACATATGCACAGAGGGCACCAAGATATGAATTCACTTTAACTTGAATGTCTTTGCTGGAAGCAATAGCTTAAAAATTCTGTATCATGGAACAGATTTGATGAAAGTATGCAAAATTTATGTTTTGCCATTAAAAACATGTGCTTCAGTGCTCCTTAAATAAAAAATTTTTAGTTACAATAATTTTTCATCTGTTCATGATTAAAGAAATAAAACCAAATTAGGAAGACTACTAAGGTGATAAAAAACAGAAAGCCAAGTTGTATCAGAAACAGTTATAGAAAGGATGGTTAGCCTGCAGAAAAAATTACTGAGAGAAGATATCATACCAGTTGTTAGATAACTCCAACAAAAGTTTGCCATTGGGTTAAGCCAGTGGTTCTCAACCTGTGGGTCAGGACCCCTTTGGGGGTCGAATGACCCTTTCACAGGGGTCACCTAAGACCATTGGAAAACACATATTTCAATACAAATACAGGTGTATGTGGAAATAATTTTATGGTTGGGGGGTCACCACAAAATGAGAAACTGTATTAAAGGGTTGCGGCATTAGGAAGGTTGAGAACCACTGGGTTAAGCAGTTAGGCTTGCTTTCTGTTGCTCTTGGAGGTATAAATGGAACCAGTGAAATGGTAAAAAGCAGGTTCAGATTAGCTGTTAGCCATATTTTCTTGGATGCTAACACTGATAACATTTGTTACAGTTCAACTCTTTGGCAAACTGCTATTATTCTGGAACAAATCTCCAGAATACTCTTTCCAGCATTCTTGCTCCAAATAACTTCATTCCTTTACCATGTGTATGCATAAGCAAACATATGCTTGATTAAAAACAAAGAAACCTTTTCAAAAGTAGATACTTATCAAATGATCATCATTCTCTTTCATCTTTGGATTTCCAAATGGCTTTCCAATTGTACTCTCTCATTTTTTCCCACCCATCCATTCATGTTGCCTAGCCAAATATTCTTCTCCCAGATTGCACTTAATTGGAATGTTTTGCAAAAGTGTCTTTGCTTTTTCCAGATTAGCATTTGCCTGGTTATGCTCCAATAAGCATAACAGGAGTCGGAACCATGAGCATAGAAAGGGAGGTGTCAAAACCTGCAGAACAGTTGATGAATAACTGTGATCCAAGTCTAGTCCTCTGGGTACATATTTACAACTTCAATGTACCCCCAAAAAGCGGCAGCCTTAGATTTATTTGGTAAATTTATGGCTGCTTATCTCACATCTATGACTCTGATAGGATGCTGTTCCCACCAACTTCACCCCACCTCACTATGTGGAAATTGCTGAATGGAACATTCTTCATCTGACACTTCCAAAAATGTGAGACAAAACTAATGTTTCTCAACCTTGGAAATTTGAAGACATGTAGACTTCAACTCACAGAATGTTGGTTTAGGGAATACCTTCAAATTGCCGAAATTGAGAAATAAAAATATAGACGTATAATACCTCATTTCTGAACAGGTTCATTGTTGGAAAAGTTTCAGTTAGTCTGAATATTATTTCACATTTTTGTTAGCGTAAACAGAATGCTAAAACCAGATTTTAATCAACTTCAGTCATCAACTTGACTGAATTGGTATGTACCAGTATAAACTACCAAAATAAAATAAATCAGGGGAGGCATTATACATTCATCTTAATTGCCCCCTACTGCTTTTCCATTTTATAAAAAAAAGTAATCAAGAGATTGATTACAAAAAGAAATTCTAGACTTAGATATTTACCATACTGTATGTCTTTTTCAGCAGGCATACAAAATACCTTTAAGTGACATTATTACTTTTTAAAAAAAAAAAAAAATCTTAAATAGCTTACTTATATTGTAATCACAATCAAGTGCATTGTGAATCAACTACTGGCAACGTGAAACTCTCAGATAGTTTGTGCAATTTCCTTTAATGCTTCTGGAATGCAGTCTGCTCCTGGCTGGCCTTTTAGGTTGACTAACAAAATTATCCAATTCATACCTTCCGCTAATCACGTCTCAGCCACTTCTGCAAATGAACAGGCAAATTTTGAGAATAACTGCCCCACAAATGGCTCTTTGTAAAGGTAGTCCTCAACTTACATTTCATTTAGTTCAAAGTTACAACAGCACTGAAACAGTGACTTATGGCTGTTTTTCACTCTTACAACCGTTGTAGCATCCACATTCCACATAGTCAGCTGATCAAAATGTGGATTTAGATTTAGATTTAGATTTATTGAATTTATATGCCGCCCTTCTCCCAAAGGACTCAGGGTGGCTTACAAAAATAAAAACACATAATATAAAATTTAAAAAAAGATTAAACAATTAATTCAATAAATCATTACATTTCCATTTAAAATTTCAAACTTGCACCTGGTTCATATTTACGATAGTTATAGTGTCCTGGGGTCATATGATTATCTTCTGTGACCTTCTGGAAAGCCAAGGCAGTGGGGAGTCCAGATTGACTAAACAACCATGTTACTAGCTTAACAGCTGCAGAGATTCACTTAGCAACTGTGGCAAGAAAGGTTGTAAAATGGAGTAAAATTCACTTAACAATGATCTTCCTTAGCAAGAGCAATTTTGAGCTCAATTGTGGTCGTAAATTGAGAACTACCTGTATTCTATTCCCCGTGGGACAGGGCAAAGTGATTAGAATGCAGTATTGCAGGCTAACTCTGCCCACAGCTAAGAGTTCGATCCTGACTGGCTCAAGGTTGACTCAGCCTTCCATCCTTCCGAAATTGGTAAAATAAGGATCCGGATTGTAGGGGGCAATATGCTTTAAAGCACTATGAAGCAGTAATATAAGTCTAAATGCTATTGCTGTTGCTATCATCTGAACTGAGTACAAAGCTTTGCAAAACACTTTGTTCTTATTTCTTTTTGCTCCTGTGGAGAGCCAAAATTTTTGACTGGTTCTCTGCATCAAATAAGTTAAATACATACGATTCCATTTAAAGATGAGGTCTACTGGCATAGAATAGTTTATCACTTTACCCAGAGTTAAGTCTTCCAGCAATTACTTTTATCATTATATCTTCTTTCTTTATTATTCTGCTTATATTTTCTTCAATAAATTTTATTGTGTGATTGAGATAGATTTTGTTAAAGTCTTGGGAATGTGTCCTCTTCTACGGCTAAGCTGTTTACCTGGATCTAAGTCAATCTAAATGGAGTTATTTCTTCTCTTAAACTGCCAACTATTCTGCTTCAGAATTCCCTAACACCCAAAAGATTCGAATGTCATGATATTGTATCTGAACAAGGTTTAATGTGAAACATTTGAACTTTGGCAACGAAAAGTCTGAGTGGGTTTTGGATTGCCACTGAATGAACCTAGAGCAAAGTGGGAGGTAAACCACAGCTTCCAGTTCTCTCCCCACATTTCTTGGCCCTGGTTACATCAACACCACAACAGGAATTGAATACACATACATCTCTACAGATATATTTCCAACAGATGTCTATTACCTTATATCAGTGTTTCTCAACCTTGACAGTTTGAAGATGCGTGGACTTCAACTCCCAGAATTCCCCAGCCAGCATCTTCAACCTGTTAAGGTTGAGAAACACTGCCTTATATCATATAAGGGTGGTCAAAATATGAGGGAAATTTAGTGAAAATTCTCCTAAAATTGTCTGGGTCATGCAACCCCGGAATGGCTGACATTTGAAGGAGCAAATGTGCTATTGCATCCTTCCAATTGACTTCACCTGCATTCAAAAAGAGTTGTTAAACAAATCAGGATATGTTTATAAATGGTTTCTTTGGAGTTAAAATTTGAATTAGGAACTATAGCTTGATCTTTCCTAACAAGCCAACATTAACTTGGACTTTGTCTTTCTCTTAAGATTCCAGCATTTGGGGGAGTTAAAAAAAATAGATGTAAATAGTCAAGGAGGGATAGTCAACATTTGTGTAGCTGTTCCCATTGGCAACCCCCCCCCCCAACGGTTACATGAAAAAAAATTGGGTAGTATGCAAAAGCAAACTTCTTTGCCAGAATGTTCAGCAAAAACAATATACCAAGTTTTGGGGTAGCATGTATTCCATCCTACCTTTTTTATTGTTCTAAAATGGAAGTTCTCAAGTTTTCTCAAGGCCTAAGCATTTTACAAATTATACAGAATGGCTTAATTAACTCTATGACCTTGCATATAGATAGACTATTGGCTATCAGCTGAATTTCCATTACGCACCAAGTTTTTTGTTTGTTTGGGGTTGTTGGGGTTTTTTTGGATAAACAATGGTGCTACATATCCCTGAGCAATGGACAGCTTTGGTACCCTTTAACATCCTGGAGTCAAAGTGCTAATCTATCTTTCTAAGCACAGCAGATTCCAGCTTTGGATCTCAGTAAGCTTTAAATTAAAGCAGAGAGAAAAAGGGGAGGAAAAAAGTATAGCCAAGAGTATAGATGGAAATGAGGCAGCATGTATTGCTTAGAAGAATATCTTCTTATCATGAAAGGTTCAGGAGTCCAAAGTTTCATATTTGGACAGGAATGGAAAACATATCTACCATCTTATGTATATGATTCTTCCATTGTTATTGCTTCAGAACAATTACTTTGTTCAATCACAATTTTCCCTTTACTTCTTTCCAGCATTCAAAGATTTTCCAGAAAGACTGCAAAGGAGGGAAGGCAGGAAGGAAAGGGAGAGAGAGAAAGAGAGAGGGAGAGAAGGAAGAAATACAAAATTTAGCTGTTGCTAGAAATAGCTAAGAAATAATAGTTTTATTTACATACATATGTCTTTTGAATGACAATCTAATGTTAAAATTAAAATCTAAATACAACAACAATAATAAAGTATAATAAAACAAATATAACATTAACTTAAAGTTAGATAACTTACATCAATAAGTTTGTATACTGTGGAACAGATAGAAAAGATATGCATTAGCAGAACTCTTTGCTAATGAGCTACTAAAGAAGTGTATTTTCTTCTTGATAGCCCACTGCCCTCATATAACATGGCAAACAGGATGCCCTTCATAGAAAATTCTGGTTCTGAGGGCTTGTAAATGGAAAAAAGCAGTCATTTAAGAACCAAGGTATGGTAAAAGTTTATTTTGCTAGCCTCTTATTCTCTTCTTGCTATTAGTAGTAATAGTGATAGTAACAGAGCAGTCCCCAACCGTTCTGGCTTTGCAGATGGCGGCGGCGGGAGGGGCAGGTTTTGTGCAAGCAGTAGGCTCATGCATGGGTGTGAGCAGCCTCATTTGAGCAAGTTGCAGGTGAACACAGCCACCGCTTGCACAAATGGAACTTTGCACGCATGCACACTGCTCACCCAAATGGAGCTGCACACATGAATGTGTTTGCCTACTACTTGCAGGGCTGTTTCAAATAGACCTGGGGGTTGGGGGCCCATGGTAGTAATACACATACACATACAGTACATAAAAAAATTAACTCAAAACCAGCACTTTTAACTGAACTGGAAAGAATAGCAAATACAAAAAGCAAGACCTAATGTGTAATCTATCTGCAGATCTCAAGCAATAACCAAAGGTAATCCTACATTGGAATAACGTGGTGAAAGCATGAGTAACTAAGGCTGGGGAATTTCTGAATAGATATAACTTGCGTTAGCTGGTAAAAGATACTCCATCTGAAAGCTGATAAACAGCACTGGTGACGACTGATTGGATTTGCTATATCCAAGATAAAGTAGAGATGGATTACTTTATAATTCTTTGTGACTTTTGAGGGTTTTGTTCATAAGATAAGCTCTTAAACCTGCAGGATAGCCCAATGAGATGCAAATATGCTGGAAACAAACTGAAAATATGCTCACCTTACTGACTATGAATAGGCTTAATTATAAATTGTTACTTTGATTAGATTTTCCTGTCATTTGCGCTCTTCAATATGACTACATGCTTCATTCCTTACAACTCATTAAAATCAGAGACTGACTGGGCTCTGCACAGACAGCAGCACTAGCATTAATAATAGTAAATACTCTGCCCTAACTTTACATTTTCCTTTATACATTGCTTATATTAACCTTGTGTAATCCTTGCATCATGCTTGGACACATCATTATGTTGAAATAAATAATTAGGAAAAGTTGAAGGAAAAAGAAGAGAATGACCAGTGACAAGTGACAGATTCAGTTATAATTATGACAGCGGTGAATATATCACAAAAGGGTTAAAAGGCCAGTTTGAAGGTAAATTATTCTGGAGATTATCTAGGTCGTCAATATTGACTTGATAGTACTCATTCAGTGATCCATCTTTTGCTGCGTAGCACAAATGTCCTTTGTACTTGCCATACAATCCCACTAAATAGTGTTCTTGCTTTGTAGTTACAACTACTGAGAAGCACTTTGAAATTTGAATTAAAAGAATTACGACTGCATTTTTTCAAGGTTTACAAACTTTTCTTTTGTCCAAGAAACATACAATACATGCAGTTTTTTTAATCCCTTAAGTTTACTAAAGGCAAGTCAGTCAGCAGTCTTCAAGTCTAAATAGGAATATGAATTCTGATGTCCTATCTTCAAGTCCAGCACTTTATTGACTATAACATCACTGCAGAAACTATAAAGTATACTGCAGATTTTAAAATATAATTAACAAAATACAAATTTTGGAATATCTCAGACCCTTAGAGCCTCAGTACAGGTAGTCTTCATTTAGCGGCTAACTCTGATAGTGATGATTCCAGTTATGACAGTGATGAAAAAATAACTTTGTCCCTGATAGCCACATTTACAATCTCTGCAGGTCTCTAAAGCAAAGGAAAGCTGAAGTAAAATGGTAAAATTGTGATGGTTCATGTTGTGGCGGCATCACTAACAATCAATTGTCCCCATCATGGTCACTAAATGAGGAGTACTTGTACTGATAAACTCTTATACCAGCAGATGCTATGTGTGGATTTGAGCAAAACACTGAAACATTCTTCACCATTTAGATCATATCAGTTTGTTTTGCTATAAAGAGGCAAAACTCAGCACCCGATCATGATTGTCCATGGATGAAACAAGATGATGTAGTCATGCAAAGGCTGTAACTTATGTAATTACAGCAGCCATCCTGATGCAGTACTACATAAGGGCAGCATTTGTACATATACATCATTGTACACTTAACACTCTGATATTATCATATTTCATTGCGGAAACTGCTGTGCCCATTGCATACTAGCCCATCGCCAACTCACTAAATACCTGTGTGTTTCTGCTGGTTTATTCTTGTTTTTGCTAATCTACTTGAGAGGTAAAGCAAGTACAGAATGTGGATTGCAGGGTGCCTGTTTAGCTCTACAAGATACAATTTGTGTAGCTCTAATCAAGTGACCTCTGTCTTGAGATGTCAAGAGTGTGGGTGTGGGTGGTTTTTGTGGGTTTTATCCTCGTAAGCTGTCTGGAATCACTGAGAGTGAGTTGAACAGTCATATATAAATATAATTTTTCTTAAAATAAAAATAAAAACATTCTGCAAAGGGTTATGTATAGATATAGATATATTTCTAGATGGTAGAGAGAACTAATCCCAGGTAATATGATTTTCCCAACTTAGATTAATTCTAATATGGACTGATTTACAAGCAAGTTTTCTAATAGTTGGAAACATCCATCATTGGTTTTTCTTTCAAGGGAATACTCATACCTCTTTTGAATAGGATGTGACATGTTTATTTATTTAAGAAAATGTATATTTAAGAAAATGTCAGCCCAGCTGACTCTTAGTGACTCCAGACTGCTTACAAAGCTAAAAACTCCATATAAAAAATAGCAATATTTCCCTACCCCCTGGTGACAGCACTCAATCAATCGAATTAGTCACTTGATAGGGTTCCACCCCACTCTTCAGTCCCCAGGCCTGTTGGGAAAACTAGGTTGTCAGGGTTTTGTGAAGAATGCCATAACGAGTCAATGTTTTGGTGCTCTCTGAGCTGGAATTGTTTTCTTGCAGTGCACTGATGATGTTACCTAGTTTGAGTAATAAAGTGTCTGGAAGAACACAAGAAAAGAAAGCAGCCCCAGCTTAGAAAACACCAAGGACCCCCAATTGCAACTCTGAGCCACAAATATTCTGCTTTATGGGTCAATGTTCCTCCACCAAAGGTACTGACATCTCAATCCCAACTAGCAATTTAATCAATTATCAAGAGATTGGCACCGTCAGATTATACAATACTGAAATCTGTAGTTTGCATTTGTAATCTGAAGGTACTTTATGTGGTTAGGACACTGGGTTGACGATTAACAAGCCCGTGTTTGAGACCCGAGTGCTGTTGCATGATGAGGTGAGCTTCTGCCATTTGCTCCAGCTCCTTCCAACCTAGCAGTTCGAAAGTGTGTAATCACGAGTAGATAGACAGGTACCACTTCAGTGGGCACATTAATATGGGGCATAAAAGGAGCCCCGATTGGGCGTCCCCTGAACAACTATGATGTTACCAGCTAATCTTTTCAACCTGGAATCACTTTGATACTTCCAATACAAGGTGAGTGACTTATGGTTAAAAAAACCTTAAAATCGCCTTTAGGTACATGTACCTATATATACACACATACACACACATTACTGAAAATACAAATACATATCCATATTTTGATGTTCTTCAAGTGGCTGAATGAACATCATCTTGTGCTAGACTGCTGTAATGTAATAGTATTTCAGCAGTAATCATACTGGCACTGATTGAACAGGCCTTACCTTAAATGTGTCTGAAGAATAGCACTGAAATATAATAATGACATTACTTGATTAGAGCAAGTACCCCTGACTTGGCTTATTCTAAAAATTCTTCAAGAAAGACAAACTAAGGAAAGCAATTCAATTGCCTTCTTGTTCTCTTGTCAGGATGCCGCAAAAAACCATGAAAATATCCAAACTAATGTTTAGGACAGTGGCCTTGTATCAGTTTTATATCAAGCAATCTGTCCTTGAAAAATCTAATTTTAAATCAGAATGATAATATAACACTATCACTATCCATCCATCCATCCATCTAATCACAGTAGTCTTGCTATATTCATACATGCGAAATACTGTATTAGCGCGGTAATTACAATGTTTATTTTGTATTTAAACCTGAATTACTCAAGTGTTTAAACTATCATAAATGTCTCTTTATATTCCTCAGAGATCTTATTTCAACAGTCAGCCTGTATCACCATCTTTCTCTTCCTCCTCAATGTTTTGTTACATCAAGTGTTTCCATCTGCATGACAAAAAAAAAACTTAAATCAAACCCAATACCAGCCAGATTCCCTTATCCTTTCCTACTTATTCAGCTGCATCAGCTGATTAAAACTAAAAAAGAAATTGGATACAAGTGTGACAAACATACCACTAAAAATGAAAACTAACTATAAATTTATCTAAACAAAGTTGTCATAGAAGAGACAAAACATTAGAATTCATGTAATTTTTCACTATCATACTAATTTACCTAGAAACTAAACACAGAAACTGATCCTTGGGGAAGAAAAATTCACAAAAACAAAAATACAATGAGCCAAGAAATATGGCTCAAATCCAAATGAAATCTTCTTCCGCATTGACAAATTTAGATCAATGAAACTTACTACTTACAATCATAATTGATTTATAATATACAGTACTCTGGATCCTATCCCAAAGATAGTTACCC
>JANHFR010010128.1:666185-704825 GCA_032468015.1 Mimophis mahfalensis | reverse complement strand
ACCCATCCGCCCGCGAGCCAGATGCAGCCCTCAAAAGAGCCACATCTGGCTCCCGAGCCATAGGTTCCCTACCCCTGGTCTAGGGGGAATTAACTCTCATTTGCTTTGTTAAACTGTATAGTCCTTTCCCTAAAACTGAAAGATCTTTGCTTTGCAGAATCCTTTACATTTCCAGCATTACCTTCTTACTCTAACTTTAGGACATTTCAAGGGTGAGACTTGGGCAGAAAGTAAACAATGGATCAATCTGAAAGTTTAATCCATCTGTAGATCACCCTAAAGGAGGGAAGGGGAATTTATGTCGCTGAATTTTTGATGCCAAGATTCAAGTTTGCCCATCTCCAAC
Source organism: Mimophis mahfalensis (assembly GCA_032468015.1). Taxonomy (NCBI): domain Eukaryota; kingdom Metazoa; phylum Chordata; class Lepidosauria; order Squamata; genus Mimophis; species Mimophis mahfalensis. The sequence continues at coordinate 704,479 of JANHFR010010128.1, read as the reverse complement.
AAATTAAGAATAATATACCATTCATGAAGATTTCAGGCAAAGGAACTCAATAGTGGTTCAGCAGATTTAACATTTGGAAGATAAAGTCAACTTTGTAAACTCTTGTTTTACAAAAGTTGTTTCTGAAATGAAGTACCGTATATATTAAAACATTATGGTTTAATAAAAGTTACAATTCTTTCTAAGTTGAATAAAAAATAGAGCATGTAATATGTGATACACAAAAAAGAAACACCCTAATATTATAAACAGTTGAGAAATTACACTCAGAATTTTGCTACTATTCTCTTGGCAAAAAAGTGAACTATTTTGAAATACATTTGCTTCATACCACATGTACAATAGGGCACTGTAATGATTAACTGAATGCAGGCTGGGAAAACAGAAACTGCTGCAGGTGATGCAATTTACAAACTGCAACTTTCAGGGTTGGCTTACCATTGTCAAGTTATCTCATAGCTACATGTGAAATCTGTTTGCTTAAATCAGTTTTTCTGTATTTAGAAAGTGTACTTACGCAAAACTGTTCGCCAGCTACAGTAATCATGGTAAAAAACATTTTAAAAGTTTGTTTAGAAGTTTGAGAAAGAAAGTAGAAAAAAATCCTTAAGGACAATATACAGTATTTACCCAAGGCTAACCGAAGTTTTAAGAGTTACTGGAATGAAAATGAAGAATGAGAACCAAGAAATAAAACCAATTAGTATTTCCTAACTATATGCCTTTGAATTCCTACAAAACTTCTCTGGTCAGGGATTTTTGTGCTTAAGCATATTGCTTAAACAATATGCTCTTGTTAGAAATATATTCTCTTATTCTAATAAAGGTTGTTTTATATAGGTGGTCCTTTTTAATAACTATTCATTCAGCAACTGTTCAAGCTTATGACAAGGCTGAATGAGTGGTAGCTATGACTGATTCTCAGAGTTCTGCCTGTTGCTGTCCCTAGAGTCATATAATTGTGATCTGGGAAGTCAGCGCCCAGCTCATGATTATAATGAAGCATCCCATCGTCATGTAATTGCGGTTTGTGAGCTTTCTTGCTGGCTTCCCATAAGCAAAGTCAATGGGGAAGCCACCAGGAAGTCTGAAGTTGGAATCATGTGAGGTTCTTGCTTAAGGACCCATGTGGTAATTTAATTATGGCATTTTGGATTGTCAGAATTACAATGACATGATGCCACCCTTTACCCTGTTGCTTAGTAACAGCAATTCTTGTCCCAATTGTCATTTTTTAAAATACTGCATACACACTAAAGGGACAGTCATGACTGTAAATGAAATTCAGTGCAGACTGAATTTAGTACCAATTTTATTTTAAAAAATGAAACTATTCACATTTAGGAACATAATGTAAAATTTAAGAAGAGACAGACAGATAGGAAGCAATGATGAGTAGCAGAATGGTACTTTGTTTAAGAACAAAAGGACCTAAAAGCAGAGTTTAACTGTTTTACTAAGTAGGATGCCCCAGAAGAACTTAGAACTGAAAGACTCCACTTGACTATTTATTGGGACAGTTACAAAAGATTGTCTTATTTTCTTTATTTTTCTTTTATTTTCTTATTTTTTTATGACACAATCATACATAGTCATTAGAACTGTTAAGATTATACTTAGGGTTGTCCAACTGAGAATATGTTTTATAGACCACATTGGAATTGCATGTAAAACTGATTAATTCACCTAAACATGTACTATTTTGTATTTTAGTACTCATTGTATATCTTTGTATTCTATTCAATTGTACATTACTTTATCTCACACCTTTAATTGCAATGCAGAGCTCACAACCACTGCAGCCCCAATCCAGGCTTACCTGTTGGAGGGCTCCTTTTGCTCAACCTTTTGCTGAGTCATCTCGGAGGGACAACGAAGCAAAGGGGAACCTCCTGATAGGTTGGGGAGAATTGCAAATCTCGCCTCGGACCAGGCATCCCCAGCCGAAGATGGGCTAAGCAGCGGTATGAATATGGCCGCCACAAAGTCTGCCTGAATACAAGATTGTGAAAGAGGCAGTGTGAAGCAAGCAAAGCTTGTTGTGGGTGAGAAATTATTATTTTTTCTTTATTGGAAACGACCCCAGGAAGCCAAAATCGATTAAGGGGCTCTAAAATCTGATAGCAGCAGATGATTTGAGTGAGAGCGACATTGGAACTAGAAAAGAGTGTCTTTGATTTCAATGAGGGCGGAGCGTCTTCCAAGCAGTCGAAAGAGACTGAGAGATTGAATTGAAACAATATTAACTATTTTTTAATTAGCTGGAAAATGGAGGCAAAATTGGATAAAGCTTTTGGTACAGTTTTCTCTGCACTTTGGAGACTGAAGGAATTAGAATCGGAGATGATATGGGAGGCCATGGGAGATAATGTGGAAAACAAAGTAAATGATGTATGGAGTCCAGACAAGGCGGAGGGAATGACATCAGAGATAAGTGGGCAATGTGAAAAAATGCAGAAAATTAACAATATACTGCAGAAATCAACGGGCATTCAAAAATGAAGAAAGATTTACTTAAGGATGAAAAGAATGGAAAAGATAAAAAGGAAGGAAAATGGACTCCCAGACATATTAAAGAAAGGTTGGAGTGTAAACGACATGACGGAGCTGATTTTGCAGAGGAAGACACCAACTGGACATGTGCAGCAGACAGGAAATTCAGGGAAGCAGAGGAACAGTCGTCAAAAGTGGAGAAAAGATGGACGCATCCAACTGACGAAAAAATGAAGTGAGGACAGAGAACAAGGCATGGGAGTAGGATCAGAAGATGGCTACTGATTACCTCGAAAAGGAAACGGGATGACGCTTAAAGGGACTGGAAGCCGAATGAAGTGGGGGGGGATAACATAAAGGATTAGACCAAAGAAGCTTTTTAAATAAATTAATATTGTGATTATTATAATGATGAGATGATATGGAATAAAATAAAAAGGAGGGAGAAGGGATAATTGTGGTTAGTATTGGGAAATGAAATAATATTACTTTAAAGCTATAGGAGATGGTAAGTAAGTGCAAAGTGAATTGAAACGCTGAATTGGAGTGAATAATTATTATTAACACTCAAACTTAACTATGTTTAAACAGAGAATGATTATTTAGACTCAAATATTTGCTTTCCTTTTTTGGATTTGGAAGAGTTGTATAAATTAAAACAGGACAGGATAGTAAATTGGCATATAGAAAAAGGAAGTTCTTGATAACGAAAAGCTAAGAGCTAAAAGGGTGATTTATGATTTTTTCACAGACCTATATAAAGGGGATGAAGAGAGGATCAAAAGATCAGGAACTACTTAGAGAGGATAAATTTACTCAAAGTTTCAGAGCCAATAAGACAAATACTTAATGCAGAAATCACGGAGGGTGAAATTGAATCGGTTATGGGAAAACAATCCTATGGGAAGATCTCGGGGACAGGTGCGCTCCCTGTAGAAATATATAAGGCGACCTTTGACCTATTAGGCAAGCAGCTGACAAATAGCTCTATTTAATGGAGTAATGAGGGAAGCTGGATTCCGGTGTCTTGGACAGAAGCACATATTTCCATAATACCCAAAGGTGCGGATTTGTCACTTATTAAAAATTACAGGCCAATTTCGTTATTAAATTCTGATTACAAGATATTCGCAGCAGTGCTGGTGGTAAGACTTAGAAGTTTTCTGGATCAATTTATACATAGAAACCAAAATGGGCTCTTGCCTAACTGGCATGATAATATGAAGACAGTGATGAATATTTTGGAATATTATGAGAAATGCCCAGATAAACAAATGGCTCTGATTTTGTCGACGCTCAGAAAGCATTTGACTGGGTACGATGGTAGTTTATGCTTTCCCAGATGAAAAATATGGAATTTGGAGAGAGATTTACTGGAGCAATACAAGCTGTATATGAGAAACAATTTGCAAAAGTACTTTTTAATACAGAAATAATGGAAAGAATTCAGATCAGTAGAGGTACGAGGCAGGGTTGTCCCCTCTCCCTGTTATTATTCGTATTGACATTAGAGCCATTGCTTAGAGAGGTCAGATGGAATTCAGAAATAAGAGGGATGAAGGTTAAGCAGGAGGAACTGAAGGTACAAGGTTATGCAGATGACAATTTTTATAATAGAAGACCCATTGGAATCAGGACTGAAATTATTACAGGCAATAAGGGAGTATGGGAGAGTAACAGGACTTCTAATTAATGTGACAAAATGAAAATTCTGGTTAAAAACATGACTCAGATAGAGAAGGGACGATTAGAGAGGGTATTAGGATGAATATAGTGAATAGAGTTAAATATCTGGGAATATGGTTGACTGCTAGGTGTACATCGGTAAAGGAAGATAACTATGCAAGGTAGTGTAATCAGATGGTTAGAGATTTGGATAGATGGAAAATGTTACAACTCTCTCTCATGGATAGGGTCGCTGTTATAAAAACTGCCTAAATGGTTATTCCTGTTCCAAATGGCCCCGGTGAAGCTCGATAAGTATTTTTTAAAGAATCTGGACAGGTGTATTTCTAAATACACATGGCAAGGTAAAAAGCCCAGAATAAAATTCAAAATGATGCAGGAGCCCAGAGGGGGAATTTGGACTCCCAAATATGGAACTTTACTACCAGGCGGCTATGCTGCTTTGGGTAAAGGACTGGATGATTTTGAGGAGATGACGACTTCTGGCTGTTGAAGGTCACAACTTCTGGCTGCTGAAAGCCACGACCTCCAAAACGAATGGCACTATTTTCTATGGCCGGGACAAGGGAGTCGCCCGAAGTATTTTGGGAATCATTATTTGCTCAGGATATTAGGAAATGTCTGGGAACGCCTTAGAAAGAGAATCTACTTGAAAGTGCCATGTTGGATTTCAGTTCAGGAGGCTCTAGTATATCTGACTTTATACAAAGGGGATAAGATCATGATGTATGCGGATATTCTGGATACTCAAGGAAGACTGAAACCTCGGGATGAATTGCTGAATTTAGGATACAGAATGGATTGGTGGACTTATATACAAATGCACTTATTGGGATTCGGTAGGAACGTATCAGGAAAAACAGGAATTGGATAAAATTTTATTGGGTGAAGAAAGGAAAGCCTTGTCAAAATGCTACTCATATTTGTTGCCTCTGGAAATAGGTGAATTGCCTGCGGGCGAAATCTAGGGTATGCACTGGATTTACAAATGGGACTTAAATTTTCTTACTTGAGGTCAAACCAGCAAATTTAAAATTCTACCTCTTACCTACTACGATATCTATTCAAAAACCTAAACCCATAACCCAATGCCCTCAACTATCCTTCCCACATAGTTTCTGGATCCAATCATACCACAAATTCCAATTGGCATAAAACTCTGAATCACTTTTACCCCTGATTAGTTTTGTGAGTCTATTCAACTCTGCGCATTCCATTATTTTGTAGATTATTTTCGAGTCTGTTGGAACAAAATAAAAAGGGAGATAGTAAAAAGCGGGGAGAAGGGATAATGGTGGTTAGTATTGGAAAATGAAATAATATTACTTTAAAGAGATAGTAAATAAGTGTAAAGTGAATTGAAATGAATTGCTTAGTAATGAGCTTTCCTTTTCTCTTTTTTGAATTTGGAGAAGGTATAGAAATTAAAACAGCATAAGATAGTAAATTGGCATATAGAAAAAGGAAGTTCTTGATAATAAGCTAATTGAGGTGGCTAATAAGGTTAAAATGAACTGAAATGAATTATTTAGAAATGAAATTGCAATGGTAATATAGAGGAATGTTATATTGACAATATAAAGAAATTGTGATGGTTAACACTGTTAAAATAAACTGAAATGAGTAACGGTTACTAAAATTTAAATTTAACTATAGTTATAGAAATAGAAAAATGCTGTATAATATAAAGTAAATTGTAATGGTTAATGATTCTAAAATGAATTGAAATGTATTTGAAATGGAATTGAAGTGAATATTCTTTTTAATATGTAGACTTAACTATATACTTAAAGAAATGCTAACTAGAATTAATAACTTTTTTCTTCCTTTCTTGAATAAGATGTATAAATTAAAATGTGATAAAGACTGGAAGTGATTTTTAACAAGTATTAGATAGTAAAACTAATTTGGCCTATAGATAAAGGTAAGAATGTTGTATATAATGGTGAAATACTAAGAGCTTGACTCCTCAGAGATACTTAGAGAAGATACTGAAGATTTCGAAATTGGAAAATATGATAGAATTTATGATGTATTGGATGGAGAGGAATAGAACTCAAAACAGCTCTGTTTGTAAAAGATTTGATTTATGTAAAGGAAAAACAATAAAAAATGTATTTAAAAATATTATCTTACCTTATTTTATTGTATTGTATCTTACCTCAGCTCATTTAATTGTGCCTTATTGTGGCTGATGCCGATGCCAATTGTTTTGATATGGTCAAGAGTAATCAATACTGGGGGGGGGGGGGGAGCAGAACTAAATTAATGAGAATGTGTACAAAAATATGGGGTGCCTTGTGCTTGAGATGTGGCTGCTTTCTCCCATACTTTGTTGCCTTCCGGGCCAACTTCTACAATCCCCACCGAAATGTGCTGACCTCTACCCCTAAAAGTTCTGTAGCCTCTACCCCCCCCCCCATGGCGGGGGATCTGGCCCATCAGGCCTAGGAGTTAACGGATTGTGAAAAATGTGACTACGGTATTAGTTTCCTAGGATTTCCTAGGAGGCAAATACGCATGAATTGGAGCAAAAAGGGGCGGACGAAGCACCGTTGATCGACCCAGCCAGTTCAAAGCCGACGCTTCCCGCCACCCAAGCGATTGTCTGCCTCTCCATTTAAACACTGACATACAGCATTAGGGCCATTTCTCCCGAGCTGCCATGATCCGGATGCCCGCGCCCCTGAAACGTCTAAGCACCAGTCTAGATTATCCCAATCTGCCAACCATGCGGGCCCCGCACCTTCTCAGCCTGGGCTAGGTAAAGCCAGAGCCTCCGCCAGGTGCTGAACTTCTTCCTGTCGCTGAAGTTATAGGCCATGTCGGGGCTGGCATAGCGGGCGACGAGAGGGGAGCGGTAGCGGTCGAAGATGTCTTCCTCGGGGGCAGGATTCAGGGAAGCCTTTGGGGCGGGCTGCAGCTGAGAAGGCTTCTCCATCGCAAACTCAGCAGGAAGGCTGAAGTCGGCCGAAAATCGGAATAAGAACCGCGGCAAAGTCCGGCCTCGGTTTGGCCCAGCCTCTCACCTTCCCCACCCCTTTCTCAAGGCGAGATTGGCCCGGAACGAGCGGCCGCCGCAGCGACCTCTGGTGCTTGGGCGCCGCCGCCGCGATCGGTTTTGCTGCTCCCGGACGTTTTGGGGTGAGAGGAAAAACCGTGGTTGCCATAAATTGAGCAACTCTTAAGATGTATGGGGTTCAATTCTCAGAATTCCCCAGCCAGCATTCTGGGATTTGAAGTCCACACATCTTAAAGTTGTCAAATTTCTCCTGAAATAAGGGTAAATTCACAATCTGCTGAATTTCTATCCCTGTTTGCTGAAGAGAGATGTTTCTGGTTTTCCTCAAATATCAACTATCATTTAAGGCAGATGATAGAATTGTGTCTTTGGGGAATATGTTTTCATTGGAGTGTGGTGATATGTTTCTTTCTCCTCACTTGTCTTTCAATATTATATGAAAGTACCCAGGCAACTGTTAACATGTCCATGTTTCCTTCCTTTCATCTTTAATCCATTAGAAATACTTCATCTTTAACCCATTAGAAATCCTCAATTTACAACAGTTCATTTAGTGACTGTTCGAAATTACAACAGCACTGAAAAAAAATGACTTATGACAATTTTTTCACACTTGAAACCACTGCAGCTTCCCTGCGGTCATATATTTCTGTATTTGGTGTTTTTGTTTTGTAAACATACACTTACCAATTTTGTATGTGTGTGTTGAAGAAAAGCTAAGTCCAAAAGGAACTGTGCATAGGAAAGAAAGTGATTGGCCACTGCTTTCCTGGAATACAAATGTGGGACATCACAGTAGCAGGGAATTAGAGGATATGTATCCTGCAGTTGAGATTTAACAATTTGCAAGTCTAGGGGTTTCTTAAGCTGTTTAGAAGTCACTTGGTACTGCAGTACAGAAGTATTCAAAATGGTAAGTCCTAGACCACTTTTGAATATCACTTATAGTACTACTACACATAGAATTCAAAAATACTGTACTTGAGACCTAGAATAAATGCATGGAATTCAGTGGAGGAAGATTAGTGAGGTTCTGAGTGAAATCTCAAGGTCTAAAAAAATTACAAACCAAAGACCCTAATCTTTCTCAAAGGGCTGACACTAGCAGATTAAAGAGGTTGAATTAGGGATAAACCACAGTTGAATCTAATGGATATTGTACTCCCTATTAAGGCCATTATCCACTATCCATTCAGTGTACAAAGCCTAAATCTTCTGGTGATGGGAGGTAATGTCATAGACCAGAATTCATTCCCCTGACTTTACTACTAAATTTACCGTATGTCTGATACGTGTGCACAATAACTTAATTAGTCCTGTTCTATTGTTCCCATCACTGACCCATTCTCACATTGTTTAATATACAGGTAGTCCTCAATTTACAACCATCCATTTAGTGACCGTTCAAAGTTACAATACTGAAAAAAGTGATGTATGAGTTTTTCACACTTATGACTGTGGCAGCATCCCACTGGTCATGTGATTTACATTCAGATGCTTGACAACTGACTCACATTTATGGCAATTCCAGTGTCCCAGGTCATGTGATCATCTTTTGTGACATTCTGACAAGCAAAACGATGATGTTACTAATTTAACAATTGCAGTGATTCACTTAATAAATGTGACAAGGAAAGTTTATATTGACCCTGGAAGTCTTAAATAGGAATGTTAGGGAAGATCAGGAAGTAAAGGGGTTGAAAGTAAAAAAGGAAGAATATAAACCGCCAGCTTTTGTGGATGATTTGATATTTATCTTGGAGGACCTGAAAGAATCAGGATTAAATATAATCAGGAAAACTGAGGAATTTGGAATAGTGGTGGGGCTAAAGATAAATAAGGAAAAAATGAAAATGCCAACTAAAAATATGATGGAACAGCAAAAAGATTTGGAAAAAACAATTGGGATAAGGAGTGCAAAAAAAGTAAAATACTTGGGGATACAATTAACATCCAAGTGTTCATCCTTGAAGGAGGATAATTATGATAAACTGAAAGCTATAATAAAAAGAGACCTAGAAAATTGGAAATACCTGCATTTGTCACTTCTGGGGAGAATTGCAGCTGTAAAAATGAATATACTTCCAAAACTTCTATATTTATTTTAGGTGATTCCAATTAAATTAGGCAGGACATTTTTTTAGGAAATAGAATGGTATTGAAATTTATTTGGCAAGAAAACTAGAATTAGATTGAAAGCATTGCAGGACAATAAAAGTAGAGGAGGATTCAAGCTGCTGAACTGGGAACTAGGGGGCAGTAATTGTATGGATTAGAGAATGAGTTAAGATGAATAGTGAGAGATTATTAATGTTGGAAGGCCATGATCTGTTGCTGGGGTGGCATGCATTCCTTAGGTGTGATAAAGCAGTGGAACATAAGATGTTTCCAAAATCATTTTGTCAGGGATGCTTTGATAACCACTTGGACAAAAATGAAGAGGGAGCACTATATGAATACACCATTACGGATAGCACCCCTGGAGGCATGGATATACCCAATAACAATAAAACACTCAGAAAAATGTATTAGGTATAGGGATATTTTGGATGCTAGAGGAGAAATAAAATTGAAAGATGAACTAGTAACAAGGATTAGAGTTACAGTGGTGGTCTTATTTGTAGCTACAATCACCATATGAAAAAGATAAGAAAACCTATGGGTTTGCAAAAAAGTTTAATCAATTAGATTCAATTTTAATGAGAGTAGATGAAAAATTGATTATGAGAACTTATAAATACTTAATTTTAATTTATTTTATTTTAATTAAATTTATATACCGCCCTTCTCCCGAAGGACTCATTACTATTTAAATTAGAAGAACAGGTAAAAGAAAATGTTAACTTGGGCAAAAAATCTCGGATGTGCTATAAATTTAGATGATTGGCAGGAGCTATGGGGTAAAAATTGTAAACTGTCATTATCGACAGTGTATAAGGAGAATTTATACAAAATGTTTTATAGGTGGCGCTAGTTCCTGGTAAAGCTGGCAGGGATGAAGAGAAATGCCATAGCAAGATGTTGGAAGTGTAGGCAAACCCCAGGATCTTGTTTTCATATGTGGTGGAGCTGGAGCAAGGCACAAAAATATTGGAAGGGAATAAAGCAATGGTTAGAGGAAATGAGAGAGAATTGATTGAAAACCAGAGATTTTTTTACTAGGGACGCTCCCCCCAAAATTAAATAAATCAATTGAATACTTAATGTGACATGTAGTGACGGCTGCCAGAATCCTGTATGCTCAGATGTGGAAAACGGAAGAAATCCCCAGTGAATAGAAGAGGGTAGATAAGATTCTACAATGTGCAGAAATGGATAGGCTGACGCAGAAGATAAAAGGGAAGGACGATACGGAATATTATAAAATGTGGGAAACTTTCTATAACTGGCTAAGAAATGAGTACAGTCCAGGAAAAAGGGAAAACGAAAGTTGACTTGAGAATATGAAATATGAATTGTATATAGATAGGGAATAGGCAAGAAATGAGATGTTTGAATAACGAGAAGATAACGGAAATTATAGGTATATGGTCGATCTTTAGATACGTGTCCCTCAATATATCAAGAGACTTTTATATCATATTTCTTTTGTAATTTTTGTACTGTACGTTTGTTTTTGTCATTATGTATTTGCTTTTTGTTCTCTTTTTTTGGTTTGTGATTTTGATTTTAACCAATAAATGCTATTTAAAACAGAAAAGTTGTAAAATGGGGCAAAACTCAAAGATTTTTTCACTTAGCAACATCAATTGTGGTTGTAAGTCAAGGACGACCTATATATTGTAAGCTGCCAAGAATTTGCTGGAGTGGGAAGCCATACTTAATGAAATAAAATGTAAGCCTTTTAGTTTATTCACAAAATAAATTATGTTGGTCTTAATTAGCATTAAGATTTCCTATCATATTTATAGGGTTACAACATTGTGAATTTTGTTTTTAATTTTTTTAAAAAAATTTGCTGTTGTGATATATAATAGAGAAAACACTGGTCAGTCAAGTGCCTGTAATTGGGACATTTACTATAGTTGTTTAGCACACTTTGAATTCAAGGGTCGTGCTTGGAACGCAGGATGAAAAAATAATCAAGTCATCTTGGAACCGAAGTGGTGAGCTTTCAGCAGCCAGGGAAGTACCGGTAGATCAGAAAGAGGTTTCCCAATCAATAAAGCAATCTTAGAGCGCTTTGTTAGCATAGACCTTATTTTAGGATTCTACTTCTCAGTGATGTATGATCAAGAGATGACAGGCAGCAAAATCATGTAGTAATTACAACTCTCTTCACCAAGCAGGCTGAATCGATAATTTTAGCCTTACCGTATCAAGTTGAAAATAGCAGTAGCAGTCCAAGAACACCTAATGAACTTTATTATAGCATGCTCTTTTATTGACATCTATACCACCCTAGATTATAATATTTCCTCTTTTAATTAAAGTATATAATGGGGAAATTATGGCTCTTTAGATGTTGTATTGTTGTTAACTATTTCAAATCATATAGCCAACGATGGATTCTGGAAATTGAAGAGTCTTATTCATGTTCTTGTAGAGCAGGATTAGATATCAATATTTCAGTATAATGTTACTTATATAAAATCCACATGTAGTTCAGTGTATACGACACAAAAAATAAAATGTGGCCACTTCCTATTGAGGGGAAAGAGAATGAACTTAATGATAGGGGGAAGAATCTCTACCAAGACAAAATGGTATTCGTTTTCTACTCTGATGTACCTTGAAGGACTGACACTAGTACATAAATGGACATTTCTAAGGGCACTGAATAAATCATACCAAGCAAAGCAATTATGTGTTAGTTTGGCTGGAAATTTTAAGTCCACTTGCTCTAACACTGGAACAAAATTTCCTTTTCTCTTAGACAACTAACTTTACACCAAATAATGCTTTGAAAGTTCACAATTTTCATCAACTGAGGGGTGGCAAAGATCCTGTGAAGTAGGTTTGGTGTTCTGGGGTACCACAAAGCTCTTCACCTTGTCAGTTTCTATCATAGAATTTAGAAGTGTTTTGACACTGAAATGTAATTCATAAAATAATCATTGCTCAAAACTCACTAAAGCCGTTTTTGAAGCAACTGCTAGTTGCAAAATTCTTGGATCTAACTGCACTTCCTCTGAAGGAGAGTCCTTTGTCAGAGAGTACGAGTTGATCCTCAGGTATCACTATATACAGACAATAGTTGTGCTAATATTTAAAACTTTATTGGCTCAAGAGTTCAAGTATTTGACAGATTCTGAAAATGTTCTTTGTGAGGCTCTTTTACCTGATGTGTAGGAAATCTAGATATCCAGGCACTTCTTTAGGAATTATATTTGTTCCCATCCCCAATTTAGAAAATCTGCAAACATGCATTATGCTTCACCAACATGAGCTGAGATTTTAATTGATTTTTTAAAAGCATTTTGTATTTTTAATTATTGTTGAAGAGTTGTATACTTGCTTGAGTAGAAAGGGATAAAAATTTGTAAAACCCTTTCAATCCCCAAGTTATATTTATGTAGAAGTATTGAAAATTCAAAGGATTCTCAAACTTTAAAATACCACTGTAAGAATCTGTTTTTTCCTTCTTCAAATGATCCCCTATAGCGGATTACCTGCATAATGCTGTACTGGAAATTTATCTTATCTGCATGACTGGGATAGAAGGTAAATCCAGTAATTAATAGGAGGTTGCAATTAATAAATAAAAAATTAAAGGTGTGATGTCTTGTAGGATTGATAAAAAACCAAGAAGACATACATTCTGTAAGACAGTATTATGTAGCTCTAATTAATAATATAATAAAGACAGGCAAGGAATCACCAGTTTAAATGCTTAGCAGCCAAACACATTTATTAGTCTTTCTTTTTTCCAGGAACCCAAAAATATTTTGTAGTTATAATGTAAGCAACTGAGTTGCACATAATACAATCATATCTTTAAAAAAATAAAATAAAATAAAACAAAAAAAAAACAAAAGCTGTTTAAAAGCGAAACAACCTTCAGAAACATAATATATGTTTTATTACCATCTCTCAATTTCAATGAAATGACGACGACTCGATTCCTTATTACCCTCAACTTGTTACACTCCAATAAAACCACCCTTTTGTTGGTTTGAAATCCAGCATGAGAAATACAGTACCCTGCTATGGCAAAATACATATAAATGCAACATTTCAGCTTATTTGTACATTAGTAGAGTTTAAACATTTTATTGTCTTTAAGTGAACCAGTGATTTTAAGTACCACTATACTAAAAATAAAGAAGAGAGGGAGAGGGGGAGGGCAGCATGCCATGCAACAGCACAAAGTGCCAAGTTTCTGTGTCCACATGAATCCCAGGAATAAAAAGTAAACTGAAATGAAGGTGAAACTGGAGGAAATGAAGAATAAGCCCTACTCCGATAGGATAGTGTGCCCTTTCCTATTTCCTATTGTCCTACACTGTTTAAATGGCCAATAGACAAAAGAAGATGGGTACGTTATTTCAAGTACAAGGAAAAATACTAATAGGTATCTTTGCAAAGAGCCTCAATACATGTATCCACTATTATGCCTGCTTCATGAAGGGTCAGTGTTTTAGGCAATAGCATTTCAACTGTACCTTCAAGTTAGATATTTATGTGCAAAGCAGAAAAGCTGCCATTGTATTCCAGATAGTTTGGACATAAGGTAATTTGTTTTACAAATAAGGCTAGATGGAGTTAACTTTTCCATTTTCTGTTAGAATATTTTCCACTAGAGGATATGTTCAATGGAAATGAAGCAAAATGTACTAAGTTGGACATTACTAATCATTTCTGTAAACAGCCCCACAGGAGGGGTAAAATTAAAGCAGCATGTCAACTCACTCTAAATAGTGGAAGCTGTAATAATTTTTTTTAAAATTTCTTTATCCTACTTCTTTATTTGTCCTGTCTCACCCAATCTTCCTTTTTTATTTTAAATGTTACATGTCCCACTCAACCCAATACGCAATCTTCTACATATATAAAAATGGATGTGTGTGTATGTGTATGTTCCAGCATAACTCTGAAACAGCTTAAGCAATTTCAACCAAACTTGGTACACAGATGACTTACTTTCTGGAAACAAATACTGTGGTGGTAAGACACCCCTAACACCCCTCAGGGTGTATGTTCTGTGAAGATACAGACTACAGTGCAGTGGAGTTGCCATGGTAACGGCTTCACAGTACTCCACAAGGGGGTGTTTGTAACGGGGTCTGCCTGCACCAGTTCTGCAGGTTGAAACAACTTTTTTTGATGCTTCTGGGGACACAGGGAAAACATTTTTAACTAATTTAATTGTTGCTGAAATTGGGGCTTGGGGAGAAGTTGCTCTTGCCACTGCCTCTTCAGGAATTGCGGAGACATTAATGGAAGGAGGGAGGACAGCCCATTGCACACTTACGCTGCCACATGACATCACCATTCCTGTCAAATACAGGATTGGGATAAATAAATACCCAGGCAACGCCGGGTTATTGGCTATTATTAATAAAACAAAGCTGCTATGTTAAGATAGGAGTTTGCACTAGGAAACTGGAATTTATTCTGAACACAGAGAAGCAACTGGGTTTTTTTTTGGGGGGGGGGAGATACATCCACATCTAATTACATCCACATCACATGGAGTCTGATATTATAGATTTATTGATCACAACAGCCTTGGCCAGAGCTCCTTGAAGAGTAAAGGATGGAAAAATTCAGATGACTGCATAATTAGAAGAATTCACACAATTAGAAGAATATACAGTGGAACAAATATATATAATGGAACCAAAAAGAACCAAATTCAAATCCAAACATCTAGGATCAATATGCACATTCCTGAGATGCATGCCTAAAGTTAAATAATATGATCAAAGGAGAAAAAAAGAAGCAAAAGCTCCCTGACAATTACAGAATTCATCCCAGACCTCTTCACTTTCTGTCCCAAAGATTTTGAGAAGGCTGTAAGGCATTTCACAAGCAGCTTCTATTAATGAAATTTACTGTGTTTCCGTGTTCTATTGGCATACAATGGCTTGTGTGTGCTGGGAATGAGGCAGCATTATGTTTAACCACACAAACAGGGAAGAATGTCAGATAGCATACCCATCCTTAAGAAGATTATTCGAACAAATATTGTCATTTTGTGATCCTCTCCCAACAGAAGGGACAAACGCTATTCCATTGAATGGTCAATATAGCAAAAAGCCCATGTGTAATAAAAGCAGTAGTAAATAGAATACATAAAAGATGGCAATTATACATAGTTAAAATCAAGAAAGAATATATTTTTTAAAAACGTAGCTATTAAAGATTGGCATTTTTGTGTGTTTTATATATGTGTGTGTGTGTATGTGTGTATGTCACAAAAGGGAGGCTCTAACACAAGAAAGAGATAAAGCAGTATGAAAAGTTAAGCATTTTAATTTTGCCTTAACTGTAAAAAATAATTCAGAATATGTGACAAAATGTAAAGGATCACAGAGTGTCCTTTCCCATTTTCTCAGGAACAGTATGGAAAAAGAGATAACTTGTTAATTACACCTCCATATAATAATACTTATAAAAAGTACTTTCTCTTTGAAGCACTTCCTAAAAACACAATCTTCACAAACTCTATGTGACAGAAGTATTACTATCCTCATTTTACAGATGAGGAAACAGAGGCAAAGTCAATTGACTTTTGCATAAAGCAAAACGAAGGAAGAATACAGGCCAGGATTGGGGATTTTATTCTTTCAATCAGGTCTTCAAATCACTACAGGAAGCTCTATCCTCAGTATTAAAGATAATATAAGATTTTTCAAAAGGCTGGTTACACTAAAGGAGAATAAGCACCATGAGGTATTTTGCAACAAAGAGCTGAAACCTTTTCTCCTTTTTTCTTAAAAAAAAAAAAAAAGCATCTATCAGAGTAAAATCCTGATCAGATGACATCTGCAAGGCAAATATGCACAAGAAAATGTGTGATCAAGTCTATTATTCATTACAGTACTATGAAATCCAACAAAAAGATTCTGCATGAAAAAACACTGAGTTTTAGGGAAATCTCTTGGCTATGATACTGCACCCAAGATAATGCCAAGTGAACCATGGCAGACCAAAGTTCACAAACCCAAGGCAACATACCTCGATTAACACAGGAAGCAGCCTCTGTATTTTAGAGGTAAACATGTGAAATGCTTGTCTTCTAAAGTAACTTGACAGAAAAATTATAGTTAAACTGACTTCTATATAAATTTCACACTTATCAGATACTACAATAATTGTCCTCCATTTATCAGTGGTATTATTAATCTACAGATGGCCATTAGCCCAATTTTAAAGCTCACTACAAGCCATTAAATAATGCCAGTACAGTATATATTCTACACTACAGCAATTCCTGGTGGGTATTGCTACTTAAATTGCATCTGTGATGGGAACTGGTGGAAAATTTAAGGGCAAAAGTTATGGAAACCCATAAGGGGAAAAAAAACTATATTGCAACTTCAAAACCAAGACAACCTTAAAGAAAAGCAAACAACAAACCCCTAAAGATAGTACTTGATTTGTGATTTCCTGAGGTTGAAAGGGAGATGGAGAAGTAGATGCTCATAAATTCTGGAGGGGGTGGGAGGAAAGTTAGGGGACTTTTCATGTCATGCTGTTGTTTCTGATGTAACACTGCATGGCAAGAATGCATAGTCCTGTGTAACAGGCATAAATCACTTATTTCTGAATAATTTTTAAATACACTAAAAATATTTGCCTATCAATCAAACTAGTCTTCCTGTGAACTCGGCCTTTTTTCTCCTATATGTAAGTGGGAATTCCATGGACACAGAAACTGTTTCAACAGTTTAGCAGGGCTCTCTTTCTCCCCCAAACCATCTCTTATTGAATGCATAGTTTACAATTCACTTACAAGATAAAGAAGCAATGCTGACCACATATGGGACCTTTTTGTTTGAAAAAGAAACAACCTCTTCTTAAAGTTTAGTATCAAAATTCACATTTGCATAATAATACATTTCAAGGCCATTAGAGAGGAATGAGAGCGAAGCAAAGGAAGCTGCAGCATCTCTCCTCCCTTTGTCTTCCTGAATGAAGCTAAAGAGAGACTGCTGGAGCTTTCATTGGGGAACTGAGCCAGTGGGGCTACAGCAGCTCTTGATTTTTACACCATGCTTTTGAGCTGGAGAGAAGAGGTGGAATATATATGAAATGAAAAGAGACACTGCAGATTCCCATGTTTAACTAAGAACAGCTTCAAGGAAAACAATTATTATTTTTTAAAAAAAACACACAACACTTCTTTCTCACCATTTCAAAAACATCTTTTCTTGTGTAATACCCTGTTCCTTTAAATGGCAACATTAAGTGTGCTAGAAATTATAGGGTAGATTTTATTTTCCATCATCAAGACACTGACAGAGAGGGCAAAAATGTGCCTACAACATAACTGGCAAAAGCTACAAAATACCTTCTTCTCTACATGCATAAATGTATCTCAAACTTCACTGCGTTTCAATATTCCAGTGCTTGAAAAGAAAAATTAAAGCAAGCCACATACACAAATGTAATGATACATAATACAAATACAAATGCAACCACCAACTGAGAGCTAGCCTAAATAATGTCAATTTATGTGAATTACAACCCATCTGCACCTGGAAACATCTGCAATATTCGACTGCGGATAACACAGCAACAAAAGACTTTTTCATTAAAAGGTACCCGCAGGTTGGAATCTTTCATTTGACCTTTACAGAGAACAAACTGACCACCACTCTCTCTCAGGCTCAAGAGTTCATCTTGAGCTGACAGTCACATCTTCAAAAAGGCACATTCAATGATACCACATTTAACTTACTGCTTGTTTAAAATAAAATAAAAAGACAAAAACAACGAAAGAACCCACAAGGGAATGTTAAGCGCTTATATCCCAGATCCCAAACCTACTGACCCAGCAAGAAGCATCACAATATATCATTTCGTGAAAGTCTATTCTACCTTCAGAAGGTTCATATTTCTTTAAGAAGTTAACACCTCTTTTTGCATAATTTTTTTTAAATTTTTGGCTTACACAATTTGGAATACAGCACACTCTCACTATAAAGCTCTGTTGTAAGGCTAGTCCCTAAAGTAAGGCTGCTCTATCTTGGCTCCTTTTCATTACCTTTCTCTCTCTGCCCCCTCTGGCCCAAACCACAGAACACACTGCGTTTATAAAAAGGGAGGATGAGTAAATCTGGATGGGATAAGAAAAGCACTTGATATTCACAACCACATTAAAAAAAAGCATTCGGCAAGCTAAGCAATCTATATAAGGAGGACTCAGCTAAAAATTGTATTTTTCTTTAAATACAGAAAAATCCATTTATTCTTTATGGTCAAAACATTGTAAGAAATAAGCAATTCAGTTATTTGAATGCACTGATTGATATACTGATACTAAGATGAGGCACTAAGCGTTTAAAAACAGCTTTCCCTCAACAATGCCCATCGATATCCATGGAACATCTTTCCATATCCTTTACTTTCTTCCGTTCCACACAAGAGCCATATATCTAAAAAGAACCAAACACACACACACACACACACACACACACACACACACACGTACGTACGTCAGTCACCTAGGACAATGCTTTATCTTTGATAGCTTGAAGAACATGGATTTATGTTAACATAAATTGCTGTCAGACTCAAGTAAAAACACTCCAGCTCTATGGCTAAAAATAATACAATACATGTATATGTATCTCTAGCTGTCACCATTATCAGTTAGATGAAACAAAATTGGCTCTTAATTGAGGTTGATTTCTTTGATCCTTCTATGGCCCATTTTGAGGTTTGCAAATACCTCTTATACTGCACAAATCCAATGTCAATATTTTGACATTTTCGCATTTATGATTACTTATGTTATGGTGCCTATTAAACATTTTCTAGCTATTTAGACTTAAGAATTTAATATGGCTGTAGCTAGGGACTGTGTATAGGTAAGTCTACAGTACTGGGGTAAACCCAAGAAAATCAGATGGGCTTCTTCCTTGAACATAGCACCCCTAATGACTTGGAGGACATTGAAAGGACACTTACATTGGTCTGGTAACTGCCAGCATTTTAGGAGGCCTGCCAATCAGAAGATCTAGATAAAAATTTGTTTCAGTTTTAATGCACAGAAGGGAAAAGAATTTAATTTGGTTACTATTTGTATGTATTTTAACAGTAATTTTTAGAAATGTTCTCATTTTCAGCACAAAATTCACTTCAGCCCATTTATACAGATTTATAGCAATGTTGAATTTTTTCTTTAGAACTATCCATGTTAAAAGCAAATGAAAAATTATTAAAGGTGCAGATTCAGATTTGAAGGGCAGATGTAACAGTGCTTACATTGATGCACACATAGTCAGAAAGACTTTAAAGCAGTGGTATCTTTTCTTGTGCTCATTGAGCCATTCTCTATAGCTGGCACGATTCAGGGAAAAAATCATGCTTCATTTGAATTGTTCCTAGCAGATGCTATGTATATGTCTAAATACATCATGATCTCTGCGCAGCCCTATTATTAGGATCAGACTTAATGCTATTGCATTTTGAAAAGATTTAAAGCTTTGGGATGAAATAGTATAATAGGAAATTCTGCAATATATTTCTGGAATAAATCAATTAATGCAAGGGTGTTAGGACATAAAACAAAGTTGGATAAAAATTTAATCATACCTACAATAAAATCACACTGAAACTAATGTAACAAGATCCACAACTTTAAAGCCAGATCAATTCCTTCTGTACATTAGGTCCATAGCAGGATTTTAGCATACTATCAAGCCACACAATGGTTGACATTAGTATGAAGACAGTCACAAAATACTAGACTTTTTGACAAAGACTTTTTGGAATTTCTTTAATAAGTATGATTAAAATCAATGCAAGCACCTGACAGTGTGCATTAAATTGAGAATGTATCATTTAAACTTTTGAGTAAATTTGTACTAAGAACAGAATGTTTTTGTTGTATTTTTATAAACAAGTGATATAGCTAAACTAAATAGAACCGTCTTAGGGGTTCTGTCAGCCCTTATAAAAATATACTGGTGTGTAATTATTTGGATGTTCACCGTTTAAAATATGCAAGACAGAATTACACTATTTCACTTTCCACTGTAGCAATAAAAACGAATGTTATCTTGAATAGGAATCAACTTCTGTTATATATGCAGATTTACCTACCAAAAAAAAATCTTCAAAAATAAAATTTGAAGAAAGCGTCCAATCATATAACAACAAATGGGTTACTAATTCTTGCTAAGACTGCTATAAAGATTAGTAGGTACATCGAGGATATGTAGTAGAGGAGAAACTATCCCTTGACAAAAGGGATCAACAATTTTAAAAAATCAGGAGCAATTCTGTTCAGATGGATTGGGAAAGCCTGCTTCTTCTTCTGATGCTATACTGAGGAAAGTTCTAAAATAAACATCCTGAATTTTAAAATATCGTTAGGACAAGACAAAACCCTACTATACTATCTAATTCATCAAAACCAGATTCTAAATAATTCATGCTCTTAAAAAGCACATTTTAAAGAAAGTAGGGAAAAATATCAGAACTGGTAAGAATTTAAAATCTGCTTTAAGTGAGCTTTGAAGATTGATTTATTAGTTTACATGGCCCCCAAATCAAACAGAAGTAGTATAACCCTAACCCTTTCTTGGTAAAAGGGGTATTTTATGCAAATCAAAATAATGTGATACTTTGCTTTAAAATGTGAAGAACAGACCAGCAATTGACAGAACTTTCTGTAGCTCTTGGACTCCTTTTTGTCAAATGATAGGAAAATAACATGGCCCACAAAACAGTTTAAAATACTTTACCTGATCATTATTGTTTTCATAGTCCTTGAAAGTAGCAAAATTTATATTAAGCTATTAATTGAAAATCTTGTTTACTCACTATCTTTTCCTGTCTGACACAATTTCCTTTTTGCCTACAAAAATCTGTTTTGAGTATGGTTAGGTATCCGAATAGATCATTCCCACTGATCAGACAGAGCATGCAGCTTTCAAAACAGTTCTAATTTATTGTCATCCCCCCCCCCCCTCGTCCACAATAGAAATGAAATATTTTATATATTAAAAGGTAGAAGTCTGGTAAGGCTTTAATATTTTTTATCAACCTTTAAAATTTTGACAGCTTTCATATGCACAGCTTGGAGGTAAAAATATTTTGTATAATGTAATTGTTTGTATACTCTTAGAATTTCTTGAGCAATGGTCAGACAATATTTCTGTAAGATATTCTTAAAAGTTTAGATTTGTTCACCAATTGTCTTTGAAGAATTTGTCAACAATAAATCAAAACTTGATTAAGCATTCAGATAGCTTATTAACACACACACACACACACACACACACACACACACACACACACACACACACACACACACTGCCCAACTGGCCCCATCACACTATTTTCCGGTTGATACATCATTTACATATGAACTTGAGGGAAACAAGTCAATAGCTATAGAAAACAACTGATGTTACCAAACATTACGTAACACCTTACTATTTCCCTACACTGAGAAACCATCATGTTTATTATTTGCTTCTAAAAATCATATGAAATCTGAATAATAGTAACGGGAAGGAACTCACATTACATGTTGTAGTAGGGTTTTTTTTTAATATGAAGAATACTGCAAAACAAGGAATTTTTAAAGATGAAATTGCCTTAGTCAATAAAAACACACGAACACACATGTGTATACATGTATGTGCATATAACTCTTAAAATGATAGGCCTTTGAGGCTTCTTCTCTGCATGCCCAGAACAATTATTTCAATTTTAAAAATGGACCACTTACATCCTTGGGAGTGACTATACTGCATTTGTCCTTTTGTAGGATACATGGATGTTTTTACAAAGGCACTAAAATGGTTTGTAATTTTAATCCATCTAAAAGCATCAATCCAATTAAGCCCTTCCTGTTTGTACTGGAAGCTAAGATCTAATCATTCTAAGCATGGCAGCAATAGACTTATTCTAAAACATGGGAATATCAGTATCTGGCAACAACAGCTAATTTCTCTTCCAAAATCCCAAACTTTATCATTTACACAAATCTGGCAGAGAAATTAAAATGCAAACTGCAAAATTAATATTAAAATCATGCAAGCCAAATCTTTTACAATGCATATTTCACTGGATTCTCTTAGTCACTCCTCTTTTAAAATACACACATGCTAAAATTGCTTCACTGCTGGGACATAATAAAGGTGCAGCATTTCTGAAGCATTCTGTCAATTTGAAAACAGATTTCAGGAAGCATTAACCCTTATTCCCAGCATCTCCTGTTACCTGTGGCTTACTTACATAATCAAGTAACATTTTCATTTTTTTTATTTTAAAATTTTTCTTTTTTCTTTAAAAAAAAAGGTGCTTGGAGGAAGATTATGTTCTTTGAGAAATAACTAGATGATTATAATCCATTCATACACAATCCTCTCCCCTATTCAATGGCATATACAGTCCCACTAGAGATTAAACTCTACAAGTACAAATCTTCTCCCAAACTGGACTTTTAAGAATATAATGAATTTTTGTTGCTACATGTGAGAATTCTGTTCTAATTGAGTTGTAGCTTAAAAATTGATCCACAGTTTTGAAGACTGGAATTTTGTCTTTGTTAAATTTTCTTTTTCAATTTTTTTGCTTTTCTTAAAGAAAAAATCTTGCATTTTCTGTGTGACCAGGAACTTGTAAATTTTTAAGAAACAGCCATCTATCTAGGAGAATTAAAGATTAAATAAACCATCTTCAAAAACTGGCTTCCTACCCTAGAATTCCTGAGAATGCTTGCAAAGATAAAGCAGGAAAATAAATGTTAAACTCAAAACACTGTTAAAATGCTCCCAGAGTTAATCTTCATTGAGATATACATACATACATATATGAGTGTGTGTGTATATGTGTGCGTGTGTGTGAATATTTATACGAGATAGACACATATGTGCGCATGCACACACACACACACACACTTTTTGGTCTTTTTATGTTTAATTTTTTTCCCTTTAAGCTTGTGATGGAAGAACATTTTAGCTTTTCATTTGTTAAAATTTTTTTCAGTTCCCTCATTATGTCTTGTAAACAAGAGGGGCTCTAGCACCTGGCTTTCACCATAATATTGTAATGAATTCAACAAATCCAAAGTGCAGGTAAAGGGATCAAAAGGCAGGTTGGGGAAGAATGACAACACAGTAGTAAACCAGCTTGTGTGTCATGTCACATATGGAAAATGCTTGGGGGCCATGAGGTGCTGCACCTTAATGTTTTTCTAACTTTTTCTTCTAATTTATCCTGCATGATTTTAACAGCTAATGTCTAGCGACAAATATTGTTGCTTTAGGAACAGGCATGTTTATGGGCTATAATGGAAACATAACTGGCAGGATTTGAAAAAATCATCTTGCTTAGACAAACAAGGTAGAATAAAAGCAAAATAAGGGAAAATGCTGAAGATCCACATATGCAGATTCTTAAGATTAAATGCATAACACCTGCTTATGTTGACCTACTTACTATGATACTGAAACAGGCAAATATAAATGCGGGCACTCCCTTCGCCTTTTTTGTGTCAAAGAATTCACATTCCAAATTAATTTGCAAATCTCCCTTTTGATATAAATGCAAGAAAGTTTGGTTTAAACTTCCTATCAACACTTCTATTTATATACCAGATACCACTGTATAGTTCAAACTGTTGAAGGAGAAAGATTCTTCTGTTTTTAAACTGTACAATATTATCTGCTACTTCCAAGTGCTGGAGTATGAATGTGTTTGCTGGTACAGAATATTGCAGCACTTATTATTCAGTATAATGCAGACCTAGTGAAAAGCCAGAGCCAAGTTCTAATACTTTGAAGAATATTTGCAATGAGTTCCTTACTTGTTTTTATCCAAACTATCCATCCTGAAAACTCCTTTGTTATAAAGGCAATGTTTGCTACAGCTTTCTTCACAATAAGCAATTCTGTTCCCAGTGTACACACTGGCTATCTTCTGAATTAATGATAAGTCTCCCCTATGCCTGGAGTACTACTATAATGGTTGTTTTTAAAAACAAAGAAACAACAACCTTTCTTTAAATACCGACAATAAAAAGCAACAGTACAGGGAAAAGTAAAAATAATAAAGGTGCAATACTTTATAAACAAAAGAAGTCTTTGCCAGTTATATGTCCGCCTCAGCAAACCCTAAGCATGACAAACATGGAAAAATACAGAGGAAAAAAAATGCTCAAAGTACACACTGGTTTAAGAACATTCTTAAGTAAACGTTTCTGTCAGTGATGATCTGGTGCTGTAATACACCAAGGCCTGGCACAGGTAACACAATGTGGGAAAGAGAACAAAAGTTGCTGCATGTGCTTTCAATAGGTGACAGGCCAGCAAACTACTGACATTTTAACTCTGTAATAACAGTAGATCAAGAAAATATACTTTGGCCTGAATTATTAGTGGGGTTTCCATGAATGGATAAGAATCTTCATACAGACCTCAGGAGTGAGTTCTTTAGGATTGCAGAAGCTTCAACCATTGTCTAGGTCTTTGTCACAAAACAAGTGTGATGCTTTCTTTGTTCTGGTAGGTCCCCAGAAGAAGAAAAGCCTTTTCATGAGAAATAACCTTGGGGTCTGTCAATAACTCTTATTAAAGAAAAATATACTTCTAGGCAAAACAAAATTCTACATTCTCTTTCCCTCTCCCTTCCCAGAAGCCCTAAAATTACACATTGGCATCCCTCTCACCAAATCCTTAGGATATGGCAGTGTTTTGCTTTATAACAGGGCCAGAACACAATTTGTAGTGCACTTAATACCCTGCTAAAATACCACCAACTAATAAGATTTGAAAGACAGATCAATTTGATTTTTGCAACAGGCACCATCATTATTCAGTTTAAGAATCTAGTCAGATAGGTTGCTGACCAACAACAATGCAGCTTTTCAAGACAGAAATGTGCGCGCGCACACATACACACACACAATCATGCAGACATACACTCTCACACAGATACACGCACACACACACAGGCAGTTACATGTGCCAGAACATACTGGTATATATCAACCAGCCAATCACAAAGTGTATTTTTTCCTTTTTTTGTTTTTTNNNTGAGGCTCCGTCAAGTCTTTCCCTCCCAACCCACCCCAATTCTTCTGAACCCCACCCCCAACATAGTAGACCTAAGGACGGAAACACACCCAGTGCAAACAAAGTTAAAAAGCTATTTTTCAGTATATATGTTTCTTAGCAACAACTTCCGTATAACATGAAAAAGTGAAAAACTAGAAACTAATTTTTTTTTAAATTTTTTGTGTTTAGTTTTAAATGGTATGTGTACTTGCTTCACATTGTCTTTCTAAGTTGGCGTTCATGATTCAAGTATTTCAAGAGTGATATGTTCTCTTTTTGGATTCATATTCCAAATGAAAAAACAGAAGTTGTAAGGGAGGCAACTATGTGCTCAGACGGTCCTGTCAATGACCCACCTTTTTTCTCTCTCCATTTTCTTTTTTCCTTTTAAAATGTATTTATTGCAAGTTGAAAAAAAAGAAAAGGTCACGTTAGTGCTGCTGCTGTTCCAAAAAGGTCACGAGGTCAGAGTTGAAAGTTTTAAGTTCAGATTGAATCCGACCCTCCGCCTAGAAGGTCTCCAGGTAGTAAGGGAGCAGGGCTTCCCATTCTGTGGGGATCTTCTACACTTTGAACACCCCATAAACTTGAAGAATAATTTGGAGGCCCCCATAATGAAGCACCAGCAAGGTCACCCCCACTGCTGCCGCCACCACTGTTGCTCCACTGCCCAAGCCCTGTTGACCCACCAAAGAGATTCAAAGCAGGTCCAACTGGATCTGTCTGATTCTGTCCTGCCTCAAGAGATTGCCAGCCTGCTGTGGGTGCACTGGGGGTTGCTGCAGGAGTAGGAGGCTGAGCTTGTGCCAGAAAGCGACTAACTTCCTCGTCTGTTGCAAATTCAGCCAGGATGGTAGTGTTTCCCAAAACACACCTATAAAAAAAAAGCCAAAATGGTAGAGTGAAGAGTAACAAAGGAACAAGGGTTCAAATGTCTAAAAATGTTGAACACTGCCTGAAACAAAACAAAACAAAACAACACAACACTTACTCCCATTTAAGTCAATAGCGATAAACAATAGAGTGGCTGGAGTTCCATCATTTTTTTTTGTTTTAATCCCCTTCTCAAAATCTTTCTTTAAAAAAGAAGAAAGTAATTACACAGACCTGCAGTTTCCAAACTGCATGCCAATGCATCTTGGGACACGCAATGGACTCACCTAATAAAACACCCCGGAAATACTGATCTCTTTTATGTACAACTGCTATTATCACATCAATACAAAGCAGCTTCTTTGAATGTGGCTAAGCCTAGTATCTGTTAGTTTAGTCTGGTGTTTCTGTCAAGAGTTTTGTTCCCAAACTGCACTGTGGTGCCCCAGGTAACCAAGCACATCATTTAGGAACCATTAAGTGCTACAAAAAACTTACTAAAACATTAAGATATTGTGAGGCGAGAAGGTTGGGGAACCCCTGACATAGACCATTATGCTTCTGTAACAAAGCTCTTCTATTTCAGGTCCTGCATCCAGAAAATGATACTTCAGCAGATAAAGGTGTCTTCTGGAATGTGATACAATACTAGGGATTTTAATTGGGATGTCGATGGAATAGTTTCCCTCGACATCCGAAATGGTAAAAGAGGAAATAAAGAAGAAGTGGGATAGTCAGCCTCCGCATATGTATGACGGCTCCAATAAAGGAGAATTGTAGCTCAGGGTTGAAATGACAGTGTTGGTGGGAGTGGTCTTTGCATTTCTTTGGCTGGGCTGTTTATTGTTGGCTTGCTTGGCAGTTCCTTGACCGGGGTATTGTTTATTTGACTGTTGGTCTGGAGTTAATCTAGGCTCATTTGGGTGCTGATTGCTGGTGGGGAGGTGTTTTGATCTTTAGTCTTCTCTATAATTTGACAATAAACAGCCCAACCAAAGAATCTCTAAGACCACCCCATCAACACTGACAGAGAAAACCACTAGAATATAAACTGAGAGCAAACTCCACTCTGTAGTATCACTGATGATGTTACCTAATTTGGGTAGTGAAACACCTGCAAGAAAACAATCAAGCTCAGAGAGCAACAAACCCCCCTGTATTATGGTTTCTTAATTTTGCTTTATGCAAGTAGTTTCTTATATTTATACTACAACAAACGAACATCTGTGGAAATACAATGGAACCTCGGGTCATATACACTTCTGGTGCTGACCAAATCAGGTGCCAACCAAAAAATCCACAAAATGTTCGAGTTTGGTCGCGAAAACATCCTCAGGTGGCGATCAAACACAGCCGCGGTGATTTTCCCTGCCATGGCGATTTCCACTTCCGTGCCATATATTGTATGGGCATGTACAGTCAGTCTCGTTTCCGGTCATGATCGAATCAAGTTGTGACTGAAGTCCTGGAACAGATTATGACCGTGACCAGAGGTTCCACTGTATAAGCAAGTGACTATCTTATACCAATAGTTTAATATCTTTAGGGATTCCTGTTAATTTTCAACTACTTTAGTACTAATTAAAATGTAACTAAAATACTTCACAACTAGTGTACAGAATGCTATTTCAGCCTTTTAAAAAACTTACATCAGTAACAGAAAGACTTGTTTGCTTTTTCAGTAATTATCAACTACTTGAAGGGCATTAAATGAACTTTGTCTACAGTTCAGAGTAGATCACTCAGGGAACAAAATAGCCCCCTACTTCTTTTCAAAATATTGTATAAAAATAGTTTTATTAAACTAGACCAAACTATATCTAGTTCAATATCTTTTTTCTAAAGCAACTAGTAAGATTCCTTTAATAAGTCCATAAGCAAGATACAATATTCCTTGTTCAACTAACCCTAATACCTTAAGAAAAAGTATGAAGGTGTTTCTGTTCATTAAATTACCTAATTCCCTATACCATCTGAGCCAGTGATGATCACATCATGTAATAGCAAAGTTATAACTTAATTAGAAAGTGTGTGATGTACCTACCCCCCTTTTAGTTGTTTTGAATCTATTGCCAAACAAGGTTTCATTGTATTAATAAGGAAGGAAAATTTCCAACTATATTTCCCGTACTCTGATATTGCTTAAGTAAGGACTTATCACTTCCCAAAGAAACCATTTTCAATCATAGAGAAAGTTCCAAATGTTTCTGCATTAAGAAGAACAGTAAGATCATGGATATTTGTTGCTCTTTACAGCTTTATGTCAACCATTTAAAAGTAAGGCTATTTTTGTTTGGTCATAGGGTTCTATAATACTAACCATTTATTTATTTAATTTATTTATTTATATTTATATACCGCCCTTTTCCGGAAAATGGTTATGAAAAAGATAGTAACAGAAATCCCAAATTCATAATTCTAAGTGACTTTTGAACATTCTACTGCATTTCTAAAACTGCAATTGTGGTGAGCAGAGCAATATATCACCCTATCTGGGAAAACCTAGAACGTTAATTTTGATTTGCAATTAATTCAAGTAAGACTACTACATGAATAGCAATTAAAATCTCAGTGTTGATAATTTTCCAATTTTTTAATTGGTGGTTGAATGCATTTGTAGAATGATAAACTTTATCAAGAAGGAAGCTAAATATTAACTTGTTAGTGATTTTCAGCCATCTCTCGTCTACACAAACTGTTAAAAGCAAGTTCTATTCCAAGAAATGCATAAAATAATAGTGTTCAAAAATAAACCCTTCTGCAATTGTCAGTCGTATCTGAAGAGTGCACAAATGAAACAAATGAACTGGGAATGTTATATATTGAAAAAAAAAAGTCAACAAACATTTGTAGATTGTTGCAAAACTCACATGTGCAGTGCAGTCTGGGCCTTAGCTGCCTCCTGCTTGGTGCTGTACCGGATAAGGGCGGTGCCTTGGGTCAGGTTGAGATGGAATGTCAGCAATGGACCATGCTGCATGCAGATGGTCCTTAAAGTTGACCCATCAATCTTAAAAAGAAGAGCAAAGACAGGTTGCTAAAACAAAGAAACTGAGGTTTCTGCATCTTTAGACATACTAAAAATAATATACAGAATGAAAAGCAATCAGGTAGCATATTGTACAGGTAGTCTTTCAGTTGCGATAGCAACTAGGACATGAATTTCTGTCATTAAGCAATGTGGTTGTAAAGCATGATGTCACATGACTGCACTGCTTAGGTGGAGTCCCAATTAATTAATTAAGGGGTTTGTATGCCGCCCTATCTCCCGAAGGACTCTCATAGTCCCAGGACTGTGTGGGCTGTTAAGCACAAAGAGGCAGAAGTACCAGGCAAGTAAGATAATGGATAAGAGTTTCAGGTGGGCAAGTGTGTATGTACTCTAGGTAGAGCCTATGGTGTACAGGTGGGTGCTGCACTTTGGTGATCGGTACCCTGGATAAGCACTACGGTGTGGGCAAGCAAAGAAGCAGCAGAAAGGGAGTGACTTCTTGCCAGCTTCCACACTGACTTTGCTTGTGGAAAGCTGGCAGGGAATGTTGGAAATCATGTGAATGTGGGCTTGCTGTGCCATTGTAATCACAAGCCAGGGATCGAGTGCCTGGATTGTGATCATGTGACAAAGACCTAATGTTGGATTGCTCAATTTAAGCCAGTCTTAAGTAGTCTTTACACACTGAATGGCAGTTCATGGACTCTTAAATGCATACAAGGAAGGAATTTGCATAATTTTGACTGGTTAGAATTACCTAAGATCAGGTTATAATAAAGAATTAAAACCAGGCATATACAGAAAGTTATTCTAACAGAAATTCAAACACTTTTTGGCAGCTGCACTAGAAATATTCTATAATCTCACTAAGGAATAAAGAGGGGGAAAAACTGGCAGTTATGACTGGGCGCAGAACTGGAAACAAGAGTGATAAACCTGATACTTAAGAATAAATTCTTCAGTTTTTAAGTATTCTCATATTGAACTAAGTACAGGGCTATGGACTTTTAAAAAACACAGTACAATATTGTACAGTGGAATCTTGGTTCATGACCACAATTGGTTCCATAACTTTGGTTGTGAACCAAAACAAAATTTTCCCATTGGGTTGTATGGAAATACAATGGATCCGTTCCAGACCCCTAGGAACCCCTAGTTTTTTAAAGATTTTGAAGCACACAAATACAATACCGTAATTAAATATGCCACAGAAAGCACAGTGTTAAAAGTAAAATCCTTTAATACAAACACGGAGAAAACCATGAACAGAGAAAACTGTTCAGCCGGTCAATTCTGAGAGAGAGAGAGGTTGCAGTTTTGCAGGAGAGTCTGCCTCTGTGACGGAAGGACGCCCTCCTTCAGGTGTTTTCTCTCTTGAGATTTCTTTGTCTTCAGGAAGTCTGGTTGTGAATCGAGGATTTGTTTGTGAACTGAGTCAAAGATTTAGCTGATTTTTTGGTTATGAACCAACTGGTTGTGAACTGAGATTCCACTGCACAAGATTTAGTAAGAAAAAGGGGGATGAAATTACCTGTGGAGTGAGATTGTGAAGAACCAGCCAGTAGCTGGGACGTACAGAACCACCATCACTCCAAGTAGAGGCTGCAAAATTATTAAAACAGCAAGCATTTGTATTCATCTTAATTTATGATTTGGAAACAAAATATATATTAATACATGTATCTATTTAACTTGCCAAGAAAGTTACACAAGAAAGATTGGTTGCTTATCTGCAATTGTTCCAAGTGATCACCTGCAGAGAATTTAGCAATCAGATCAATATTAACAACATTTTACTGCTAGCTGAAAGGGTTTTTCCTTTTTTTCTTTCTTTTTTTGGCAGCAAGCCCACCCCAAATAACCCAATAGTTAAAGGACCAGGGCTCCTCAATCCTTTCTTCCTCCTCTGTTCTTAACAGATCACTGCAGCAGTTACTGATGCTAAAGCCAAGAGCAACACACAATGTCTGCAGTGGAAAAGGAAGTCTTTCTGTACTTCTACCTTACAGCAAAATAACATTTCATCTGTTCCCATAAGAGTAGGGCTGACATAAGATTAAACTAAACTAAACATCCAATATCAGAAAGCAGTGTACAATTTCTATTGACTCAAGCAAGAACTGGGCTCTGACCCGTGTGTGTGTGTGAGTTGGGTATTATCCATTTGCTTCAATTATTTCGTAAGACAAAAAAAAGTTCCTGACAGCAGTTTTTTAAATAAAAGTACTGAATGCTGATGGTAAGCTTCCACAAAAACATTTGTATTTGTACTTGTGTGTATTCAAAATAACTTTTTTGGTATGCTTTTAAAACTCGGATGCAGGGGTGGGTTTCAATTGGTCTAACAACCGGTTCAGTGATCGTGCAATTTGTGCACATGCTGCATTAGTGAAAACTTACCATTTACTGCAGCTCCGGTGAGTCAGAACAGCTGAGGGGCGGCATTCACACCCTGGCGCCGATCAGCTGGGCTTAAAAAAAAGGCCTCAAAAGGAAAACGCAGGGGAGGGCGGGCTAAAGTCAAAACCAGACAAACCAGTTCAGGTGAACCGGCCCTAACGTAACTGGTAGAAACCCACCCCTGCTCATATCTGATCACAGATCACTTCAAAAACACACATATATACTTATTCCTTACAACTATGTATTATTTCTAGAATTCTCGTGATTTATTCTCATTCTATTTTCGCAATAAAGTTTCAACTGATTTTTATAGATTAGGCAGTTTTTCACTGAACAAAGTGAAATTCTCTTAGCTGATCTAGCAATATACCCTTCTTTGGCTTATAATAATCCTAAAAAAAGTATTCACCAGAGGCAAGCCTTGAATCCTGCGCACCCCACCCCCTGAGCGAGCGGGGTGCTGTGCTGTTCCAAGGAGAGGATGTTTTCGGATTACTCAGACCAGGAGGTGGGCGTGGCAGCCCTGTAGTGTTTCTTGAGGAAATATGGTTTTTCCATAACTTGGTAGAGAGATGAGCAGGATTAGGTCCTATGGGATCTGGAGACCATGTTGATTTGTAATCATTGAATTTTGCTGAAACAGATAAATGTCATTAATAAATAACATCACAAACTAAGTTCTGTTTTTGTCAAAGGCTATTTAAAATGCTTGGTTTTTTTAAAAATCTGAAGCAACACATCTGGGTCATCTTTCATCACCCTGTATTTGGCTAAGGAAAAAAATAAAGGCAAGTCTCTGGCTACTTTATGATTTTCTTCCAGAACAAGATGGTCCCTGATTCTCCAACAATCACTTCATGCTTTTTAGAGGAGGTGGTAGAAGATTTGGAGAAAATAGAAATATGTATGGTATTTCTTTTTACTTGACAGAGATTCCCACAAAAAAGAAGACCAATCCTCCAACATGTACATTATTCCAAGCTACATTTCTTTCCAACTTCCAAAATTTACTAAAGGGATGCAATGAAGTTTTTGCTTCAGTTAAGTAAACTGAATTCATTGTTGCTACTCCTTAAATGTCTTTATTTTGTTACTAATTTCATTATTACATTCTATCATTAATTACACTACCATTAAGCAAACAATTACTCTTTTGTTTTATGGGACAACCCATTAAATCTTGGAGGTAGATCCCTCCTCCTCCCTTGTACACATTGCTCCCTCCCGCTCCCATCTTTTAATCATAATTTTGTATTTTTATTGTGATAGGTAAGATAGATAAGATTCCACCTCTCTTTTATTCCCTTACATAGGTTGAAAATATAAAGGCACACACCTGAAGTGCTATGAACATTTGTGAAAGAATTGTCAGAGGCACTGTAGGGCCAGGCACCAGGTGAAGGCAGCGAGGTGTTGAGGGAAGAGTTAGACCCTATGGAAAGTAAAGGAGAGAAAAACTCAGTGATCTTCAGATGTGAAAAAAGCTTTCTATAAATGACACTGAATATAACATGTTAATATTGTTTGCATGTGTGTATATGCCTTGCTAATTAGAATCATAGCAACTTTCATATCTCAGAATTTGCATTTTGTAAGTTAAGAGATAAAACAAGATTTCCAGTTTGTATTTTACTAACTTGTACGGCAACCCTCAATTTTTCACTTCTGCCAACATGTCACTCACAGACAAGCCTTTCTACCCTCTTTTTCCCCATTGCAACCTATTTTAAAACTAGTCACATAAGAGCGGGGGGAAAAAACTGCAGTGAAGAATCAGCCCAGAGAAAAGTTAAAGCATCAGAAATCTTTAGGTCACTCTTTCAGCCCAACCGATCTTATAGGATTCTTACTGTGGGAAAAATAGAAGGAGGAACGAGTTCTATATATACCACTCTGAACTGGGATAAGTAAAGGGAGGATATAAATCAAATAAACCTTTCTTTTCAGTAAATAAATTTGTCCTTCCCATAATTAGTCAACCAACAAATAGGCTATTACTTGTATAGGTTATCCTTGACTTACGATCACAATTGATCCCAAAATTTTTGTTATTAAGTAAGACATTTGTTAAGTGCGTTTTGTCCCATTTTCCAACTTTTCTTGCCACAGCTGTTAAGTGAATCACCACAGTTGAAAAGTTAGTAACATGACTGTTAGGTGAATTTGGCTTCCCCACTGATTTTGCTAGTCAAAAGGTTGCAAAAAGTGATCATATGACCTTGCGACACAGCAATGCTCATAATTATTAGTCAATTGCCAAGCATCTGAATTTTGATTACATGATCATGGCAAAGCTACAAAGGCCCTAAGTGTGAAAACAGTCATAGGTCACCTTTTTCAGTACTGTTGTAACTTTGAACGGTCACTAAATGAACTGTTGTAAGTTGAGGACTACCTGTATTGTGCATGGCTCCAATCCTAGCAACTATAGAATACATGTTACGATCCTGCAAACCTGTGCTGTTATCCCGCAGAAGTTGGTGATCCGTATCTACAATGGGGGCTGTGACTGTACCTCCCAGCACACTTCCTGGGGTCACATAAGGGTCAGATTCAGGATCAATGTTTGGAATACCTTTCCACGGCACTCCTGGCTGAAATTCTGAAACAAAACAATAAATACTGCTGTTTAAAATAATGTGTTTATGATGCTGTTTCAATAATACTCTGTATTCTGCAATAAGCAGAATTATGTATCTATCTCAAAATGCTCAAGTTTGAAAAAAATCTGTATTACTACAGATAAAATATATTAATTTAAAAAAAAATTATTACAAACGTAATGGCAAAATTATGCCACAAAATCTCACCAAGGTATTTTCTCCCTTCCCAGAATTACTAAACTGAATGTCCTAAAGAAATATTACATTATTCAAGAGGGGTTTGTGTATATGCATACCTTAATATGATGTAGTTAACACCACTATTTAATTCAATCAGGTATCCCCAAAATTACATATTATTTATGACTTGAAAAGCCTTAGAAATCAGATAACTTCATAAGAATGTATGGAGCTGGCTGTTGGGGGTGATACTCCAATAGCGTTATGTTATGATCCATCCAATCACCTTTGACTCCTAGTGATGAGAAGGACATTTCCTTGTAGCTTGGGAAACATTTTTGGAAATAGTCTGATATTTCCTTCTTCCTAGAGCTAAGAGACAGTGACTTTGGTCTATGTTTTATCTCCTTGATAAAATGATTTATTAAACTATTTTGGGTGAATAGTTTGATAAAACTCTAAAGTTCAAAAGAGAATGTCTGCAGTTGTACACAAACATGATGGAATCAAGGATGGTTTGTAAGGTCAGAATTGTGGGGTATATGTATAAACTAGTTCAGTTACCTCCCTGTTTTCTTATCTCGGACCTTTATTAAAAAAGATTTTTATCCTATTTTTTTTTTTAATATACAACACAAGAGAGACAACCTATCAATACTCTTTCCTTCTCCTATTTTTCCCAGAATAATCAACTTGTGAAATGAGTTGGTGGAGAAAGTATGACTGATACAAAGTCATCCAGCTGGCTTTCATGCTCAAGGTGAGACTAGAACTCAGAGTCTAGACCAGTGATGGCTAACCTTTTTGATGCCAAGTGCCCAGCACATGTGCGTGAAACCCCAAAATGCAATGTGTATGCCCCCATGCATGCCCCCCACCCTGCATGTGTGTGCGTACCCCGCACCCTATTTTGGCTTACAGGTTGGTGCAGGCCTTCCAGGGCCAAAACGGGGTGCAGAGAGGGCACATGCGCAAACCCACAAAATGCAGTGCAAGAACCCACTGCACATGCACCCCACCCCTGTGTATGCGCGGCAGAGACCTGAAAACCAGCTGGCCGGAGGGAGGCGCATGTGCATGCAAGGTGGAGCTAGGCTGGGGCAACAGCTGGCGTGCCTGCAGAGAGGGCTCTTCATGCCACCTGTGGCACGCATGCCATAGGTTCGCCATCACAGGTCTAGGCCAACACCTTCACTACTACACCAAATTTGCTCTCAATCTCTTATATTAGGTTTCATATTTCCTTCTGTGTTTTGTATAATATCGCTCACTTCAAAAGAGAGTAGTTAATATGTATTATGGCATATTTGATAAACTGCACAAATACCTAGTGGGAAGGAATCAGTAGCAGGGATATGAATCAAGGAGTATATCACAGAAAAGATGATGCAGGTGAAAAGAAAAACTAAACTCTGAATACAGGAAGACAATTTTAGCCCCATTAAGAAACAATTGGTTCCTTTCCAAGTAAGATTAGTGAACTTTGTTTTCCCTTATGATGAATTGTCTGGCTTCAAGATTTATGTCGTCTTATTTTTTGTATTCAAATCAGCAACTTCACCTAACTTGTAACTGAATGTCATGTGACAATACTAAATAATTTGGCAAACTATATTAAACAATTCTTTGAACTTGAAAATCCAAAAGCTTATTCATAACTTTAAACAATTTTATATAAACTCAGATGGGTCAAATAGTGAATCAAAAGACAGTGTTTGCTCAATAGTCAAAACTGTACAAATAAGTTAACATATAAACAAAGATATCATTCCTTTGCTGTCTACTCATTCAGAGAGCACACTGAAATTACCTGGTGGCCAGCTGGCATTGCTGGATTTGCTTCCAATTTTACTGGTTGGTGGGGATTTAGCTGGTAGCCAACTATCACCAGCAGGACCTGTATGGCTGCCCAGTGGGTCACCAGGAACTATATCAAATTGGTTATAGGGAGATCCCCCACGGGCTTTTCCAGGGGGCACAATTGTCCCTGGAAAACAGAAGAAAAATATATTCTGATAGAAGATGATCAGGCTGGTAGCAGAGGCTGTTATCATATTGTTACCAGGCTATTATGTAATTCAGTACATTGAAATGGAGCTGACGTGCCATGGATACATATGAAAGTTGGAATAAATTCATTCAAAGCAGGCCATACAAGTAGAAAGTAGAACTGAATGCTACAAGTATATTTTATTACTGTCTAGAGTTGTTGATGGCGAGATGGGTGGAATATACATTTAATAAATGAATAAATGTATCCTTCAGAAGTTTGACCTATTAAAAATTAGATCTAGTTTAAACAAAAGCTACTGGATTCAAGCACATTATCATAGAATGTTCAGGTTATTCGAATAGGTATTTCACTGTCAAAAAAAGTTACTTTTTGAATATTTTCACTAAGCATTTCTGACAAACTAAGATGGAATTACTCACCATTTTTGTGCATACTGGCATCTTGGGAAGCTACAGGTGGCAATCCATCCATCATAGAAGTCCACTGTTTAAAGCGAGATTCTGTTCCAGTTTCTTTCCCTCCTACCATGCCATAATCCATGCTACTTGAACCAAAACCTTTAAAACAGCAATGCATTTAAATGCATATATGAGCAACTATCATGATAGGCGGACACGACTTCGCAACTAACAACAACAATCATGATAGGGTTAGTGCTAATGAGGAAACCTAGATACATCTGCTCATTTTAAATGAATTTGTAAACAATATTGTTCATTCTCTCCTTTAAGGTGCACCTTAGTGTAATGTAAGCAATTCTGACATTAAAAAAGGACATGCTGTATATTGACCTAATGATCACATAAAGACTTAGAATATACTAACCTATGGTAATTCAGGCAACACAAAACATAAAAATTGAAATAGTAAAATTATGTTCAAAATATTCATTAAAAATACAAGTATTCCTTGACTTATGACCACAATTGAGCCCAAAATTTCTGTTGCTAAGCGAGACAGATGTTAAGTGAATTTTGCTTTTTTCTTGCCACAGTTCTTAAGTGAATAATTGTAGTTGACAAGTTAGTAACATGGTTGCTAAATGACTCTAGTTTCTCCATTGACTTTGCTTGTCAGAAGCTTGCAAAAGGTGATCACTTGACCCAGGGACGCTGCAACCATTATAAATATGAATCAGTTGCCAAGCGCCCAAAATTTGATCATATGACCATGCTGCAACAGTCTTAAGTGTGAAAATGGTCATAAGTCACTTTTTTCAGTGATGTTACCGAATGGTCACTAAACAAACTGTTGTAAGTCATGGAGTACCAGACTTTCCTGTTCCTGCAAACACAACTACGTAACCAAGGTGTCCCCATGTTAGTGGGATTGAGACCTCTCGTGCATAAGAAGTAAGAGTACTGTCCCATCTACTCTGGTATTTTTAAAAGTGGCTATAGCAGCGATTCCCAGAATTTCAGGTAGAAGTCTTTCTCAGCGTTATTTGCATTATTATGACAGGAAATGGGCTTACAACATTTTGCAGGCACAATGACACAATTAATCATTTATATTTAATCAATTCCAGTTTGTAAGAGATGAAATAAACTTTTTAAAGAATTATGGATGGTAGATTTTTTAAATCAATCTTGCAACAATCTATTCCCATCATGAGTATTGAAAGCTATTTGAATAACTTACATGTCCTATAATGAATGCAGGAAATAATTTCATTCTGATCCCACCTAGCACACTTCATTACTATCTACATATATTGCTTATATCCCAGTCAGACAAAGAGAAAAGGCTAGGTCAGGGGTAGGCAAACTTGGCTCTTTTATGACTTGTGGACTTC
Source organism: Mimophis mahfalensis (assembly GCA_032468015.1). Taxonomy (NCBI): domain Eukaryota; kingdom Metazoa; phylum Chordata; class Lepidosauria; order Squamata; genus Mimophis; species Mimophis mahfalensis. The sequence continues at coordinate 666,233 of JANHFR010010128.1, read as the reverse complement.
AACTCCCAGAATTCCTCTTCCAGTTATGTTAGTTCAGGAATGCTGGGA